>WYDI02025241.1:0-18536 GCA_009867235.2 Psittacus erithacus | reverse complement strand
CGGGGGGGGGGGGGGGGGAGGGGGGGGGGGGGATGGGATGGGTGCTGAGACAGGAGGAGGAGAAGCTGTTGGAATGAGGGTGGTGGATTTAGTTTGGTTGGTTTGGTTTTTGTATGTTTTTTTTACCAATTGGGCAGCTCCCTTTTCCACAAGCCTTTGTGACTGTAGAACTATTGTAGAGAGAAAAAAAAATGTTCTTTTCTATATATAAAAAAAAAAAAAAGAAATTATCCAACGCAGTAATCTTGGTACCATTTTTTCACTTCTGTTTAAGAAAAAAAAGAAAAAAAAAATGAAAATATGTATTTTTAGCAAGATAACTTGGGTAATCTTCTAAAAGAAATTAAAAATCTCACTGTTAGTGACTTCGATGCCTTTTAAAAGAAATAAGAGCTTTTTCATTTCATTCCATCTTTAAAGTTTTTTATCTTTGTTGTAGAATATTAAAAACTATTTTAAGAAAGATAAAAAAATTCTCTTTAAAGAGATCTCTAGAGTGTGTGAATAGGAGCTCCAGATGCCTCTAAAAGCCGCATGTACAAATGAAGCTGAGTCTATTCCTGTCTGTTTATATTTGCTTTTCCTGTTTTGTAACCTCTTTGTACTTTGTTCATGGTGACTTGTAAGCTAAGGGGAAGGGGTGCCTAAATGCCTTTGTAATTCTCCATGTCATACGCTCCTGGCTGGATGGTCTCCCTTCCTCTCCTTGTATGTAATATCACTTTTTTTTCCCCTTTCTAGCAAGTACTTTCAAAAGAACTCTGTACATTTTAACATAAAAAATAAATTATGTTGAGCCATTTTGGATGTCAGTTGTGCATGTGGGTTTTTTGTCTTTTATTGCCATCGGAGCAGTGAACTCTGCTCCTTGGGCCTGGGAATGTGATCATTCCCTTTCGATCTGGAAGCGAGGTGGATCGGGAGATCTCCGTCCCTGTTCATCTTTATCTACAGCTTCTAATCAGAAAAAGATGAAACAGGAAGAAAAAACACTTGAAAGTATCTCCAGAAATCGTGTTTAAATTAATCTCCGCCCAAAGCTGAAGCAAAGCACATTAGCTGCTTTTTGCCAGCTTGTTTGTACAATGGCTTAAGAAGCCATTGTGTGTTTGAAGCCCCTCCCCACTTCACTTGCTCTCATCTGTGTCATTACCACTTTGAGTAGAACTAGAGATTTTACCCAGCAGAATGTTCCCTGCAGCTTCAAGGCAGAATTGGATCCGTCAGGAGCTGTGTGGTTTTGTCCCACTGTGAGCTCCTGCAAGCTGATGGCTCACACATCACTAGATGGAAGCAACGTTCTGCAATCACTGCCCGCATTCCGTGCGATAGATGCTGTAGTGTTGGCTCAGCATCCTTTGGCGGTTCAAGGGCAGGCTGCCTGTTGTCTGTCACAAGTAGGTCTTCAAGTGTGTTTGTCTGCCACAGGGAATAAGTGAAAAGGAGCTTGAGAATAAGTAAAATTAAGTTCTGAAGCGCTTTTCCTATCTGCAGTCCTCACCAAGATGAAATGTAAGTTGTACGGTGAGGATGATGCTGCATCTTCCTTCAACCTGATATACTCTTCCTTGTTCTATTCAGGCACCTGAATTTTCAGATCAAGCGTGTCAAGATACAGGTAGAAGTTAACTGTACAGGGGTGCTCCCGGCTGTTTGGTTCATTTACTCTCACAACAGTTTCCTTGTTGTTCAAGCATGAAGGAGAGAGAACAGTGTGACCTGTGAGTAAGGCTGTCACTGCTTTAACCACTTGTGAATTGCCGTGGGTGCATCAGCAGTGCTACAGGTAAGTCATCAGGATCTCAGTAGGTCTGCATCCTGTGTGTATTGCTTTGCCATAGTTAGGGCTGGAGTTAAGATTGCAATAACCATTCTGGGCCAGAAAGCTCTGTTCAGTCGCTCACAGCCAACTTTAACTTTGATTCTTTTAAAGCTGTTCATTAAGGGAAGCTTTGGCACTGTCCAAGTAGGACAGTTCTGACATGGTGAGTGCCACTCCAGTGTGTCCTGCTTTTCCCATACTTAAATGATTGTGGTTTGAGTTCTCTTGGGGTTTGTTTGTTATTTTCTGGGTACCCTGAATTTAGCAGGTTTGATTTGAACGTTAACATGCCCTTGGGTTGAATTGTTACCCAGCAATGATCCCGTTGGAGTCAGCTTTGATTTATTGCCAGTTCTCAGAAACAGCTCTCATTTTTGGGATACAGTGGGGTTTAAAAGTGAAATGCCAGTTGACAACAGTTGTGTGTCCTTCGGCAGTTCAAACTGGCTCCGACTCCCAGAATTAATGTGCTGGGTGATTATAATGGAGTGTAATTCTGCTGCTTTTGGTAACTCCAGAATTAGAAATGGTCAAGGCAAATCACTCCAATGAAATACCAGCAGAGTATTCTACTAAAATGCTTGTATCCTGAAGTGGCAAGTAGGGGCAATTCAAAGTCTTTATCTGATGCCCTGGCGCCAGGTTATGGTTACACATCTGGTGTGTTTGAGATCTTTGTGATGCTCAATCACAAGCTCGGGGGGAGCAGAATCAGTGCCAATAATAATTGTGCCTTTCTCAGTTCTTTAGGCAGGGAGTTGGAACTCTTTAAAGAAGAAAAAGAAACTGTCTAGATAGGAACCTATTTCTAACCATTTATAACAACTTTCTGGCTGTGTAAGCCAAGGAACAAAGGTCGTTATGGAAATTATAAAGAAGATCACAGAAATGTGATTCTAGAGTTAATGGTACATAAACAGGAACTGCTACTTCAGAAATGTTCATTCAAAACCTTATTCAATCATATAGGCTGTGCTGTTAATGGCCTCTGCTTGTTTAAAGACAAGAAGAACCCCTGTTTGTGTGGGTTAACTTGATGATAACCGCACCTGGGAGCTGTGAACAAGGTGACCTCTTTTTTAGCATCTGCTTGTACAAACTGTCAAATCCTGCTGTTAGAGAATGACCAAGTAGGGGAGGGGAAGGGGGGTTGAGAGGCATTTGCCAATCCAGAGTAGGGTTGAAATCAGACTGTCCTGAAGTGCAAGAACCATCAGTGCCTTACAGCATGGTGTGAGTGGCCGCTGCTGCAGGCTCTGCATTGCCATGGGCAGGTACCACACAGTGAGAGTTGTTCCATTCAGCACTGCCAGGTTTGCTCTAAATCAATTGCTAATGTGGTCCAAAACGTTTGTTACCAGCCCTTAATACCCAGGCAGGAGTCTGAATGCAGCCCACAGCAATAAACCACTGTCTGGAAGCTGAGTGTGATGTAAAGGAGGCTCACTGAGAGGTGGGTGATCTTCAGGGGGTTTGACAGTTCTGGGAGCTCATCGGGGAGATGAGTAAGAAAGTGCTAAAAAGAGCAGAACCATCTTCATGATTTCCCAACCCGGGGAGCGAGCTGCTTGCTGAGATCTTCCCTCTGCAGTAGCAGAGGAATGCAGATAGACAGAGGCAGACGAAGTTTACAGCAGCCAAGGTGGGGCCTGCAGCATCTTTTATCTTTGTAGCTTGTCAGCTGGAATAGTTTACCTAAAAATAGCTGCCTGAAACTGAGCTTGGAATGTGCAATCCTCCTGCCCTAACACCGAATCCCAGCCACTTCCCAAACACTGCTATGCACCCGGAGCAGGGCAGAGCTCCAGCGACGTGTTTAACCTCTGGAAGCAGCTGCAGTACCTTGCAGACAGAGTCAGGAACTTGATTCTGTGCTTCCTTCCCCATGGGAGCTTCTGTTCTGAGTCCAGCACGGAATGACTTTGTTCATTCTGTGGGTTGTTTTCCTAAGGGTTCCCTGTCAGGATCTGTTTGTTCTCCCTTGCCAAATCCTTTGCCCTGTGAACTCTTTGCGACAAGGTCTCCGTTCCTATGTCTGTCTCATCCAGTTCCAATCCCCTGCCATGGACAGGGATGCCTTATACCAGATCATGCCACTCAAGACTCTGTCCAGTCTGGCCTTGACACTGGAAGGGATGGAGCATATGGTAGAATCCCAGTCTGAGACTGAGGTACAAGAGAGTTATCATAGTACGAACCAATCTGTTTTCAAGGTAGAAGTGATAAACATGGTGCTCTGTGCCAAGTAATTAAATGAGGCTCTCGAGAAGTTCCTTTTTTACCAAGGTGTGGCTGCTGTATACACATGGTACCCTTCAGCTGAAGGAGGAAGTCTGTTTACTGCAATTTTGTCATCCTCTGTTTCCCTGCTTTGTCCAACAGGAGCAAGCAGCAACAAGATAGGACACATCTACTGAGCCGGATGCTTCCCAAACAGCTTCTCCAACAAAGAGAAAAATCACAGCTGGACAAAGAGAATGGGGTGAGTTCAGTGAAATTACTGCTGAGTCCATTTCCCATTTGTCTTGTCTTGAGTCCTTCTGAAACAGCAGGAATGGTGAAGAAGATGAGCTTCTCTTCACGTACAGCACACCTCTAGGATCCCTTTCTACCAGCCCTGTGCTGCTCCACAAGCTCTGATGATGGTCCTCACTGGTAAAGACCATTCTAAAGGTTGTGCTTGTTGGTCCTTGAGCTGACTTTTGCCTGAAGTAGAGAATAAAGCCAGAATACACGGGAAGCCAAAGAAGGTGAAGAGTGTTTCAGAGCCTGAGTGGAGGGAAAGGGGACGAGGGCATCTGTGTCCTTCCCTGCCTGCCTGGGATCTGTGTGGCACACTTGTCTGCCAGCTTTGGAGAATTGGGGCATCCACAAAGACTCCTGCGGCAAAACAGTAGGTAAGATGTAAGGGGAACAGTAGGTAGGATGTAAGGGGAACAGTAGGTAGGATGTAAGGGGAACAGTAGGTAGGATGTAAGGGGAACAGTAGGTAGGATGTGAGGGGGTCCACAGTGGATTGGCTTAGCTCTACTTACTGCCTGGAGGGACTGAGCCTGGGGGCTGTAAGATGTAAGGCCAAAATCCTAAATTCAGAATTGGGGAGCTCATGAAAACGTTCTTGTTCCTCCTCTCTGGCTGCATCTCCTCCCTCCTGTGTAAGGCTTTCTGTTCCTCACCCTGGACCAGCAAAAGTGTGACTGGCTCCAGTCCCTCCAGCACCTGCTTTCCCATATCCCGGTTCTCCCATGGTGATCACTGCTCATTTTGGGCTCGCTCTGTTCTGGCTTACAAGCAGTTAAGAGGTGGGATCTCTTCGTAGGAGGAGGCAGTGCCCTACAGGCAAACAGAGTCTGAGTGTGCTGCCATTGCCTGATGCCATTTGGCTGTGTCTGTAGCAGATGCTTTGCTGACATCAGGGTTACAAAAGGATGCCTGGAGCTTGGCTGTAGCAGCTCTGCCCTGGCTGCAGCAGTGCAGGCTCTGCCATGGAGCAGGCTGCAGTCTGACCTGGCTTAAGCCTTGGAACCTGAACGGCAGGACCTGAGTCAGAGATGCAGGGATGCACTGATGCCTCCCTAGGGCCTTGCTACCATGCTCAGTGCTCCTGAGCCCCCAATGCTGGAAGGTTGTGCCCAAACACCAGTCCGTCCCTGTGGTGGGAGCTGATGCTGTTGGATGTGAGTTGGTTTCACCCCTGAGCTCCCCGATTTCGAAAAGCAGGGAATTACTCAGAATTCCAAACCAGTGCACAGCTGGGTCAGGATGCGAAGCCAAACACACAGGAGTGAGGAGTGTCACAGCCTACAACTGCTTTGCCTCCTGTGTGCCTGTTGTTGAGCACAGGTCAGTCTGTGTCTCTTGTCCTGCTTATGTGAGAGGTGTCATTAGGTCCTGGCACCTCCTGCCATTCACTGGCAGCTTCAATTGCATTTTGTGATCTCTTCTCTTTCTGCATGGGCGTTCATAGGACGTTGCTATATAAAGATGTGCAGCTGTATCTAGACTTGAGTGTATTATTTATCCATGTGGGTGCAGTACACAGAGCTAAAGCTGTCCTTGAAAAGCCTGGTAAAATGTGATGATTTCCTATTCTTCGTATCTTATTAGGACCTTCTTTATATATTCTCAGTCATCATATTCTTTAAAAGCTATGTGATACACCAGCGTTTTCCCTGCGTTTAACACCCTCCTTGGTCTGTGGCTGAAGCAACAGAATTGGGGGAATTTTAAAGGGCAAAGAAATGCAGGAAAACTGACATGGACAGGAAAGTGAGCTCTAAGTGTCTGTACAGCTCAGTCTGCGTCTCACCTTCTTGCCAGGCTAAATAACCTGCAAATCGGCTGTAAGACTGACAAGTAGAAATGGTCATTGATCCCCGTTTCATCATCTTTTGACACAAAAGGGACCTTTTCTGAGTAGAACTGCGGGGACTGTGCCACAGAAGTGCAGTGCTTCTGCCTGGACAGGTAATTGAGTGCTGTGCCCTTGGGTTTACACGGTTTGCTGAGGGACCAGAATTGAGCTGATAAATCTGTGCTGCTCAGAAGTGCCTGAAGAGTGAAGCGTCTTTGCTGCAGGTCAGATTGTCATATTATGGTCACCAGCAAAGAGTCCACCCTGGTTTTACCCTGGTCCTCCCGCGCTAATGCCGTGTATAGCAACCAAAGCTGCACCTCCAGGCCTGACCCTGATGGCCAGCATGGGATTGTTTGTGCTTTTGGAAGGCAGCTGCAGGGGGAATGGACAGATGTGTGTGGCAAAGGGGTAGTGCCTCCCAAGAAGCCTTGGCTGAAAGGACTTGAGCTCTGCTGATGCCTGGATGGGCAGGAGCTGGTGGCTCTGGTTTACCTTGCCGGTGCTGCGTAGTCAAAGAGCAGCCTGAGCCCTTGGTTTCTGTCTCCCATTCACAGCCAAGATCCCTCCCCTCCCCTTGCTGCTCACTCAGTGGAGAGATGCGAGGAGGAAAGGATGCTGTTAAGCTGCACTTTGCTCCAGTACTTGGCACATCCTTTGCAATACCGGCTGTTTTCTGAGCAGAGATGCTGCCTGCCTCCGAGCCGATGCAGTGATTCCCGACTGCTCCCCTTGAAAGGAGCTGGAATCATAACCCGGGGAGTGAGCGACTGATGCGGCTGCTGCACAGAGAGTGACTGAGAGGAAGGGAATTGGAAAGACTGGAATATGTGCCTGCCTCAGCAGCGCTGACTGCAGTGGCGAAGCCACTGACGGACAGCATGCAGGTTACTGTTCTTTATGCATTGCTACAGAGAACCCAGAAGTGGGGATGAAACGCACCAGCCTCCTTTCTCATTGCTCCTCTATTGTCAACATGCATTAATTGCTGAGAGTTATTTCCCTCCCTGTGGCTGCCTGCCTGCATCTCTTCTCGTCCTGCAGGAGAGACAGTGAGGGAGAGAAGAGCACAGCACCAGCCCGGTGTCCTGTCCCACAGGAGGGATGCTGCAGGATGTGCCAGTGCAGCCAGGGGCTGCTGCAATGGAGCACAGAACCTCTGGAACAGCTGGATTTAGGATTACTAATGCTTTGTAAAGGTGTCCCAGACTCCATCTAGCAACTAGCTGGAGACATCGGCTGCCCTTTGGGGCTTGCTGGCTGCTTTCTCTTTGCCTCTCATTCACTGGGCTCACACTCATCTGGGTCGGCAGCGTTTGCGCTAAGGGAAGGGACAGGTTTTGGCCAGGAATCGGGGGGTTCTGCTGTGGAGGTGCAGGTGTGACTCTGGAGGGACCCACAGCCTGACCGGCCATGGCTCAAGCAGCGAAGCAGCTGAAGAAAATCAAAGACATTGAGGCTCAGGCTCTGCAGGAGCAGAAGGAGAAGGAAGATTCCATCCGCAAGCGCAGGAACCGCTCTCGGGACCGCAAGAAAAAGGTCAGTGGCACTGGGGTGAGCAGCCCCATATCCATCTGCCCGTGCCCACAGCAGCGAGCGCTGTCTGTGTCTATGGGGACGGGGGAGCGGGGTGGAGGTGGCAGAGGGGCAGCTCGGTCCCTGTACAAACCTATGTGCAGTCAGCTCGAGGAGCAGTTTGCTCAGCAGAAGACAACTTTTGGGGCCAGGAATGTGCTGTTTGCCCTGACAGCTTGAGGGGGTGGAGTGGGGAAAGGAAGGGAGAGAGGGGTTTGTCAAGGCAGCTGAAGAGCCTCATTCTGCCCAATAACAGCATTGATCTCTAAGGTAAAGCTGCTGCTTCCAGCTCCATGCAGCTTCCCAGAGCTGCTCTGTGTCTGCAGAGCAAAGGGGCAAGAGACCCCTACCCCTTTCTCTAGTTCTGATGCCCGCTCCATGCCCTGCTTGATCCCTGCCAGAGGCCGGATCCAGGCACAGCAGGAGCAGAGCAGTGGCAGAGGCAGTTGTGTGTGAGCTGTGCTCTGCTCAGGGCAGGCTGCATCCTGAGTGGGACACAAATCATCCCTCCCAGCACAGCCACGCTCCGGGCTGGCAGCAGCTTGAGCGGGGGCACAGGAGCAAGAAGAGGGTCTTTCCTCTCTGCTGACACCAACATGCTGCAGCCTTGGGTCTGTTCCTCTCTGGAAAGCCAGTGCCAGTGTTTCCCTGCAGGCGTGTTGCTGAGAGAGCTTTGCTGCCCCTTGAAGACCTCTTGACCTGAATGTTCTCCTGACAGCAGGGCCCAAGGGTGTGTGTGCTGCGCACCAGTACAGAGAAGCAGTGAGGAGGGAGGTGACACCAAGGGTAATCAAGGATATCCATGAGAGGAGGCACCGGTACAGGGATGTCTTAGTTGGGCTTCTCTGCCTATAGCAAAAGACTTAGAGACTCCCATGTCCCCCCTGTGAGCAGAAGCCTCTCAGCAGAGCTCTGCTGCTTGGAGCATCTCAATAGCTGTGTCCTGGGAAAAGTCTTGCTGAGATGCTGGGGACAGGCAGCACCAAGCAGCCCTCAGCTTCCTGCCCCAGTGCTAGACAGGTGCTGGGTCAGGCTGCCTGGGCTGGTCCTGAGCTCTGGAATTCCTGGATCTCATTCATCCTTGTTTCTGGTGAAGGCTCACTCCGTGGTTCTTTGGGGGAACCCTCCTCTTCCCTTCTCCCCTCGGAGCCCAAAGCACAGTGCCCGTGTGTCCTGTTGATGGTTTGGGAGATATAGAGATACCTGCACAATGTCTGGACTTCTTCATGTGGAAGGTACTGGAGAGGGCACCTTCTCACCAGCTCCTTATGAGAGACCCAGGCTGCCAGGGCACGCTGTGGTGCAAGCAAGGCAGCTGGAGAAGCACCACTCAGTACACCCAGAGGTCTCTGGTATCCTTTACAGTGATGAACCAGCTCTAGCAGGATCCTCTCTGGGATGGGGAGCACAGAGCAAGGTCTCCTTGCAGGAGTCACTGCAGGGCTCTGGTGCACTGAGGAGCGCATCTTCAGCTCTCCCTTTGCAAGTGGTGAACCAGACCATGGGCTGGGTGGGCAGAGCCCCTGGTTACCTCCTGTTCTTCATGGGACCAAAGCTGGGTGTGAGGATGTTTGCTTCTCATAATGCCAGGGCAACCAAGGAGGGGTCTGTGTCTGTAGGGGGGGGATCAGTGGACACACTCAGGAGGGATGTGAAGCCTGCAGACAGATAGGAAGCTGAGTGTGCCACACTCACACTGAATGCTGCCTTCTCCAATGGGAACTGCGAGGCTTTTCCCTGTAGGGCCTCTGTTACTCGAGGCTGACCATCTCTTGTGTTGCCAAAGGGCTGTTGAGGGGGTCTGGTGTGAGGAACCACCAGACCTGGAGAGTTTGCTATTGGGTGCAGCCATCTCTTCCTAACCCTCAAAGCCCGAGTGTCCCCGGTGGTAGGGCTTTACTGTAGAAGTCTCCTTGGGGCCAGTCTGGAGGCTGTCACAAGGTGTTGGAGTTTCTCATTGTTTTGCTGCAGTGGTGGGGGGGGTTTAACCTGTGTTAGCCTGGTAGTGCCCTGTGAGCCTGCATGGGACCCATGTCATGGCCATGCAATAGGCTCTGGCACTGGCCGCTGGAAAGGACTGAGACCACAGTCTTGTCACTGGGTCCTTGGGCTCCTCCACCCCTGCCTGTTGTTGTCTCTTGCTTCATATACAAATACAGGATCCTTTGGGCAGAGGCTGTTGATTTGCTCTGTGTTTGAACACTGCAGCGTGTCAGCGTCTTGGTTTATGACTGAGCCCACCACGCGCCGCTGCAATGGAAGGTGTTAGTAGAGTTGTAACCTATGGGTTACATGTATGGGTTACAGCCAAGGAAGGGCTGGCATCCCAGCACGCAGCGGTGGTGGCCGGAGGAAGGAGATGGTTGCCCTGGAACAAGTTTCTTCTCAGTGCATGCAAGCTGATGTTATGTCTTGGGGCATGAGAGCTTTGTACCCTTTGGTGTTCCAAGCCATTTCTGTTTGGCTCTGTGTGCCCCCATGAACTGCACGGTTGAATCCTGCAAGAACCTTGCGTTCTGTGATACCTGGAGGCAGTGAGTGCTGTTACTCGATGCTGTGTTGCCCAAACCCCTTCTCCTTGGGCCATAATTGTGTTTATTGCTTCTTAATTTCCACGGCACTATCTTGGCTTCTATATTAAATGCATGTAACGAGGATTGACCTTGTACTGTCCAGTTCCATGCTGTGTGCCTCTCATTTGTCCCTCAGCACAGGGGCAGCCCAGGTTTATCACCTCCGGTATTCCCTGCCCCTAACCTTGGTAACTCAGATGGTCAGAGCTGGTGTTTCATTTGAGAGGGGCTGCACAAGGATTTAAGGGCCGGGATCTTGTCACTCACCCTGTGACAAGTGCAGCCGCCCTTGTGTTATGGGCCGAGCTGTCCATTGAACAGCCAGACATGTCCTAAAGAGTGTGCCTGCTCCATGGGCTCTACAGCATGGCTGGAGGTTGCCCCAGTGTGAGGATGACCCCAGGGAGCAAGCTTTCAATAGCCCCGTCTGCTCCCACATTTAGTGCTGTGCTGAGCTGGGAGGATTTATGAGGTCCAGCATAAGGTGCTGGTGGGTTTTCAAGGTGCCCTATAGGCAGGGGTTAGGGAGAGCAGCCCCAGAGCAAAGGAGGGTGTCAGTGGAACAACAGAAGTTCACTGCCAGGAGGGAATTTGCCAAGCATCATCCAGGTTGGCTCCTTGCTATTCCTGCCGCAGTACCCTAGCTTCAGATCTCTGCATTTCACTTTGGTGGCCAGTTCACAGGGGACCAGAACCACTCCAGTACCGCTGCTGGGCTGCATGCGGACCCTCTGCTGTGGCTGCACTGACAGGCAAGAGGTGACAGGCGGTAGCAATAGCTGCTTTGGCTGCAGCTATCTGTCCCTTCGCAGTTCTGGGAGGCAGTGATGCTCAAGAGCACTTCCTTCCTTTCGCGGCTGGTGTGCTGTGGTCAGGCTGCCTCGGGAGGCAGAAAGCCCTCGCTTGGAAGGCGCCCAGAGCACTTAAGGTCCTGCCTTCTGCAGGGTGAGCAGAGAGCAGCACAAAACTCTGTGAGTGTGGTATTTGGATGCAATGGGTGAGGCAGGTCTCTAGCTTGCATGTGAACTCCGAGTCCTTTCTGAGCTGCATGTGGATTGTTGCTGTGGTTAGTTAGTGAAGGTAGAAAACGGACCAAATCCTTTTCCAGGAATCCTGGAAGCATCAGCAGTTGTTAGAAAGGGCCCTAAATGTCTAACCCCCAAATGGGGCCCTCGCTACTTGGCTTCCCTTTGTTTGCATCTGCAAGCAGCGTGCAGCTGTAGCAAAGTGCCCCAGGAGAGGTTGTGGTGCCTGTGGTGCAACCTGACCAGCTCGGACTGAAGCTAATAACAAAAAGCAAGTTCAGACCTTCATGACAATCTTTTTTCCTATCGAATTCTATTTATTCTGGTACCAAATTCAGCCAAATATCCAGGGAAGCCTGAAGAGGAGCAGAGACCTTCATCTGAGGAGCACAGAAAGGCAGATACCCCTCTGTTGGCATGTGGAATTCATAGAGCAGGAAGCTAGAACCTCTAAACCATCTGTGACGAGCCTGCTATGTGGTAAATAGGAGAAACAGCACTTCAGTTACAGCAGCAATGCCAATAATGTCCAAAGAGCTCCTCGAGTGCTCATACGAGTGCAGTCTGTGCAGCGTAACTGTGGCTGCTGGATTAAATCACAGCCTAATCAAAAGCTCAGAAGGAAATTCCTATGATAATGCTATCAATGCTTAAATGATAAATTAATAGTGCGAAAGATGTGACGCTCTCAGTGTACTGAGGGGATGTAGGTTTTGCTTGGGCATCTGATAGGATAGAATAGAAAAGAATAGAGTAGAAGACAAAGCTGTCTGAATTCACCACTTTTCTTCTTCTTTTTGTGGGGGTTAATGAGCAGCAAACTGCTTTTCTCTTCACTTCTCTCCAGTTTCTTTTGCAAGTGCCCAGGACAAGTCTTTTGCTATGGATTTGTGACCATCTCACCCGTGCAGTCTGGAATGGTAAAAGCAAATGATTCCTAATAAGAAACTCTCTGAATCAGGCTCCTCGGCTCTTTTTTTCCCCCTTGTTTTGCATTGCCTGTAAACAGCACCCAGACTAGTGTGGGGTTTGTGACCCTCCACAGTACAGGCTGGCACTGTGCTTGGTGCAGCGCCGCTTCCGCATGCTGCAGCAAGAAATGTTGTAGTGCCCATTGTTGTGCACTGAGCTACATCCCAGCAGGAGGGGGAAAAGGGAGGCAGGGAATGTGTGCAAGGGGGTTTGGAATAGGTGGGAATGAGAGAGAGAGGTGCTTCTGTTTGACAGGAGCTGTGGCGGAGAAAGCTCTTCCACCAGCTGGAATGACATGGTGGGAAAGGGCAAAGGAAGCACAGAGGATCCAGTGTGATCCAAGCATGGGTAAGGAATACGTGTGAGCATAGGCAGCTGACATGGGCTGTGTGCGGCTCATGGTGCAGCGTGCGGCCTGGGAGAGGGGCTGGATCCCGGATGGGCAGCGCTGAGGAGACTGAGGTGATGTGAAGGATGCTTTTCGCGTGAAGGAACATCTGCGTGCTTAGGAAGCAAAGGGAATGTGGGAGCCGGAACAAGTCAAGTTGCATTTGGAACAACAGCCACAAGCTCAGCCAGGCAGAGGAGCACCAACAGACGGTTCCTTAGCAGGACAATGGAACAGTCACGTAGGGTGACCATGCTTGTGCTTGTTATGTGACAAGCAGAAGAGCTCGCTCGCCTGCTGTTTGCTGTGTCAGGGTGGGACTTTAATCCAAGCTTGGGATCTCTGAGATGGAAAATCCAGGCACCTCTGTCGCAATTATGCAATCAGCACAGGAGAAACTGGGGTGAGAAATCGCTGCTGGAGTGAGGCCAAGGAGCCGCTGGGGCTATTCCCTGTGCTTGCTGCCATCCTTTCCAAGGGCTGCCATGGAGCAGGAGCCTTCAGCTTGCACTGGATGTAGTGGGGCTGCAGAGAAGAGAGCAATGGACAGGAGGAGGGGGAAGAGTTTCAGCATCCCTGGTCTGCAGAACATCCCCAGGATAACCGGACTTCTGAGCACCACTGTGTTCTCCTCCCATGGATGTCAGGCCTGGTACCATTACAGATTGGGGTACTTGTGTTTCTGCATTCAGTGGCTGTATGTGCTGAGGATGTAATGTGGCTGTCATCCACCCAGGTCATCACTGGCTGCTGGGTATCTAACCTGCAGGCTGGAGCTTATCAGCACAACACAGGGCCATGCCCCTGCAGAGCCTCAGAGCTGCTTTGTCCCTTCCTGTGCCTGTAACTTCTGCTGTCTCCCAGTGCAAGTTTTGTCAGTCCCATCAGCCCAAACTCCTCCTGCATCTCCTTGTGTGGCAAGAGCAGTGACTGTGCAGACACCTGCCCTGAGGAGCCGACCAGCTCGTGGTGCAGCACGTCATCGAGGAAGGCACCTTCATGAGGACACCGGGTGCTCCAGCACCTCTTTGCTATGGGTGTCTGCACTCCAGGGCTCTGCAAAGGAATTGGTACCCAGAACATGATGCTGCTGTGCAGTGACAGGAAGAAGGAGCATGGGATATCAGGAAAGCCAAAGACTTTGGGACACAAGGAAGCCCCTAGCTTTTAACCAGAGGGCCAGCATAGACAAAGAATTGCACCGTGTGACTAGGAATAGGCTCGATTGTCAGCTATCCGGCTATTGTGTAGGCTTTCAAAAGGAGTTTTGGATTGAAGGGGGTTTTTGATTAGATCTTCCTGTGGGCTGTGTGTGTGCTGGGCTCAAAGCAGCAGCTTCCCTGCTGCAAATGTCCACTGGGTAAAGCCGGGACGGTGTTTTCTCTACATAGCTGCCGGCAAACTGGGGTGAAGCATGAGCTCCATCAGAGGTGATGCAGTGCACTGAGAGATGGAGGACTCACACCCCACCTCTGCCCAGAGCGCCCCACGGGGCTGCTTTGTGTGACTCCAAGGTAACTGTGACCCTCCCGGCTCTGCCAAGGTTGTTGGGAAACAAGTCCCATGAGGACGTGGGGAGGATTACGTCAGCTGCCTGCGCTGTCAGGAGCCTCAGACCTCTGATTCATAGCAGCTTAATAAATATTTAGCTCTTGCTTTCGGCTGCATTGGGAAGCACAAGGGCTGCGTGTGACGGTGCTTCCTCTGAGGCTGGCTCACCTGCCACCGGAGCTCTGTACCGATGGGAATGCTGTCAGGATGGGAACCAGCATCACGCTGTGCTGTACTGCTCTGCTGCCTGAGGCTGAGAGAGGGCTTTTTTCTCACTAAGGTTTCCACTCCATCTCTCTCTGTCTGGTACTGAATCAGCAGGAAGAAGAGGCAGTCTCAAACTTACCTTCGACTAAACTCTGTCCAATTTCACTCGCTGCTGCTCACAATCACCCTCTGGCATGATGCTATTAGGTTGCAATGCAGCACGCACTGGTTCAGGTGGGAGCATCTGTGCTCCCAGCTTTTGTGGTTTCTTTGCAGTGCTTGTGTTAATGGCATCTTTGTCTGCAGGAAGGAAAATGCAATGCAGAGGTTACCCTGCTCAAAGTTCCTTCCCAGTGGGGAGGTTGCAGGAGCTTCTGGCTGAGCAGTTTGTTTTGTGGCAATGGGCACAGACCAAGGCCTCTCTCGAATGGCCCCATTGGAAAAATCAGAACGTTTATATGGCAGCAGTTCCTCTCTGGTGTTTACTTTCTTCTTCTTTCACTGCAATAGATCCATAGAATAGTCAGGGTTGGAAAGAACCTTAAGATCACCTACCTCCAACCCTGTCTGCCTTGCCCTTTGCAGGATGTGGTGCCCGGAGAGCTTCGTCTCTAATGTGACCTAATACATAACACACCATGTTTGACTTGGGACGCGCATCCCTTTCCCAGGAAGCAGTTGTCCACAAGCACTAATGTCAGTTGTAAGTGAAGAACAGCTTGTACAGTGCTTAGGGAGTGAGGCATTTTGGAGGCTGTGCCCGTGTCCTTCCCTGACATTTCCAGGCAGGAGGGGAAATGCAGCGCTGTGCTGGGAGCTGGAGCATGAGCAGAATGCAGCATCTGGATGGGAGGGATGTCAGGTCAGAGCAGCCCCTGCTGCTGCTGCTGCTGCTGACGCGGGAGGAGGCAGGGGGGGAGGCTGGTGCCATTCTGCACTGCTGCTCTGCGGGCTCTTAAATTATTCAGGTACTAATGGCATCTCGATGTGCTCGGTGAGCCCACTGCTTAGCGGTGTGCGGGAAATGATGTGAGCCCCGTTTGGAGCCTTGTAGCACTCAGGAATCTGCTTCGGGAGCAAGTTCCTCACCCTGGTCCCTTGGCAGAGGTGTCTGTCCAAACAGGACTCTTGCTGTGCACAGGGAGCGAGCCCTATAGAGCAAGAGCTTCAGGAGGATCAGCAGCAAAGGACAGTGCCCTTTGTGAAAGTCCTGTGTGTGACAGCCTGTGGGGCTGGGGTAGGAGCTGCCCGTGGAGTACTGCAGCTGAGGCGCAGAGAGCCAGATCTGAGCTCAAAGGAAAGCAGCTTTACAGAGGGCTAAAATTAGAAGTTTAGTCTGAATTATGCTAATTTGTTTTAATTGTCTTAAGTGTGTCAAGGTTCTTCAGAAGTGTACCCTCTCCGCGCTGGTCCGCAAAGGTGCAGCATCACTGGGGGCGCGAGGGAAGGAGGGGTTTGCACAGATTTCTGGGTTCCCTGCCCTACTTACAGCTCCCGAGCAGTCCTCACCTCCAGCTCGCAAGATGCCATGAGGGTAGATGCTGAAACGTTAGCCTTGGGTTGGATAGAACCAAGATGAGTGGAGGGCAGCCTCCTGGTGCAGGGAAGTTCCTGACACCTTCTCTCTACAAGAGGACTGCTCAGTATGGCAGAACCATACCCACGTCTCCTTTTCAGCCAAACTATGCCGTGTTTGGAGCCACCACACTGCAACCAGCAGCAAAATCCAAGCTCTCTTCCCCACTGCAAATCAGATCTTGCTGACTGGGTGAAGGCAGAGCTGCGGAGGGGCTGCAAATGTAGGGGACTGTGTTAAATCTATGGCTTCAAAACGTGCAGCGAGAAGCCTACAGCAGCAACGAAGCGGCAGGTATTCACCGGAGTGCCTCGGGAGGCGGAGGGAGAGAATGCAGCAGCGGGAGAGCGTTTAGGAAACAGATGAGCTTTCTATATATATGCAGAGATAAGGAAAGGAGAAGGGAGTGTGTGTTTGTGTGTGTGTGTCCAGGTCACTGAGGAGGCTCCCGTTTAAGCCCAAAGCACTGCAGCAAGACAACAAGCTCTGGTTCTTCACTGTGCTGTGGCGACGGTGCCTTTTAGGGCTTGTAGGGTGCATTCATGTGCGTATGTTGGACCTTTTAAATGGGGAATGCAGAGAACAGCGAGGAAAGCCTTTGCAGGGTATAAACTGTGTCAGGTTTTTAGCTGATGTGATGGTCTCTGCAAAGGAACAGTAAATCTGTCCACTTTTTTACACTGTCATTTACCCAGAAAACTTCCAGATACTCAGCAGGAAGTGCACAGTGCATTCAGAGTCCATTTAGTCCTGTCAGGATGCCATGCCTGGAATGGGGAGCAGTGTTTTCCCCAGGACTTGCTGATTGCAGCACAAAGCAAAGAGTAAGATAAATGCAATGAGAACGTGCTGGTTTGGTGGGTGAGACAGGCAGGTGTGGGGTGAGCTGAGGACACGTCAGCTTTAACAGTGTAATTGCGGGCTTGCACAGAGCATCTTTGAACGCAGGGAAGATGCTGCCCCTTGGTGTGGGTATCCCACGAGCACTGCGCAGGTGTCTGATGCTGGCCATGGGCAGCCAAGGCACTGACTGCTCCATCTAGGTCTTGTTCCAGTGCTACCCCCATAGCATCTGGTGCTTTCATGCACCTCGAGGCAGTGCAGATGCCTGGCATCCTAATGCACTGATGGGATGTACTCTGAGGATCTGTCATCTATTTAAGGCACATATTGGGGAAGAGAAGAGGGTAATGTCTGTGCTGTCACCTCACAAGGACTAAGCTGTCTGCTCTGATGGACTGAACCAGCCTGTGGTCACACACACAGCATCTCAGAGCCTTGCCTTGGGCGAGGGTTTTGAGAAATGCTGTTCTAGGCTTTCAAAGCATTTGACCCTTCCATCTCCAAACGTGTTGCTGTTGAACCCAGTGTCTTCTCAGCTTGATTTCCTTCCTTTGGCCCCAGCTGCTAGGAGCTGTGTCCTAGCATGGCATACATCACTGCTCAGGTGAACTGAAGAGCAGGTGCCAGTCTCTTCCATAACCCAGCTTTTAAGCTCTCATTTACAGGTTAGCTGTTGTGAATGGCACTCAGAGACCTTGGAGTCTCTTGTGCAAACCTGAAGGGACATCTCATAAGGCACGGACCATCAAGCTCCTCTTGTCTGGCAGCCCTCTGTGTGAAGGGCTGGTGAGGATCTTGTGGTGAGGTTGTGCTGCTCCCTAGACTATGCCTTGGCTGTGCTGCAGGAGGGTCTATCCTGCTGCGTGCCTGGTCTCTCTGACTTGAGAGTTTGCAAAGAAAGAGGTGCTTTGGGTGGACATTGAACACGATTGGCTTTGCAGTTAGAACCGTAGAGTCCGCTTCACCTCATTGTCCTCATTTAAACCCAAAGTTGAGCTGGTGTTATCAGCATGCGGAAACATCCAGAACCCACCAGCCTCTTTAACACCTCGTATCAGTTGGCTGGGAGAGGAAAACCTTCACATGCACCATATCAAACCTGTGAAAACCTCGCAACGCAAGGCACACTCTTACACTTCTGAAGTTGTCCCTCTTTTGGCAGTGTCACACAAGCTGTAGTGATGGAGCAGAGAAATGGCTGCTTTGGGCTGTACCTTGCTTCTGCTGGACAGCATCTATCAGAGCTTTAGGCAGGGATGAGAAGCCAACCATTCCGTTCATCTGAATGGGAAGAGGAGAGAGTAAAAGGGAGATGCCTTTGGTTTACCTGGGGCTCAGCTGTGCTCTTGATGGCTGAAGTGTGAGCTTTCCTTGTGTGCTGTAATCATATGCACACCTTTGCTAGGCTCTTACTCTGCTATCTGAATCAATAATGTTCAACTGTAATATTTTTCCATGGATTTGCTTTTAGGAGTAAATGGTATGTTCTTAAATAAGATGCTAACTTCAACGATCCGATGTCCTTGACTTGTGAATCTCTGCATGGAGTTTCTCCTGGCTTGGGGTGCTGGGGTTCCTTTCCTTTTCCTTTTCCTTTTCCTTTTCCTTTTCCTTTTCCTTTTCCTTTTCCTTTTCCTTTTCCTTTTCCTT
>WYDI02025240.1:14549-25636 GCA_009867235.2 Psittacus erithacus | reverse complement strand
CTCTGGATGGCATTCCTTCCTTCCAGCGTATCAACCGAACCACACAGCTTGGTGTCATCGGCAAACTTGCTGAGGGCACACTCAATCCGACTGTCCATGCCACCGACAAAGATGTTGAACAAGACCGGTCCCAACACCGATCCGTGAGGGACACCACTCGTTACTGGTCTCCAGCTGGACATTGAGCCATTGACCACAACTCTGCGTGCAGCCATCCAGCCAGTTCTAGACCATGTTGCCCAAGGCTCTGTTCACCCTGGCCTTGAGCACTGCCAGGGGTGGGACATTTACCACTTCTTTGGGTAACCTGTTTCAGTGCTTCACCACGCCCAAAGCAAAGAGCTTCTTTATATCTGGCCTGAACTTCCCCTGTTTAAGTTTAAACCCATTGTCCCTTGTCCTATCAATACGGTTGCTGATGAAGAGTCTCTCTCTGACATAATTATTTATGAGTATATAATTTATATTTTCTGTGTTCAGTAATGTGGTAGGATTAGCAGTAGATAGAGCTGGACAGTCTTTCAATTTTTCTTATGCTTTTCTGGTTTTGGGATACTGTTTTGTAGTAAGTAACTGTTTTGCTACAACATTTAATCTTCTTGATGTCACACTTTTTGCACAAGTGCCTGACTGAATATTTAAGTGTCAAATGTTAATTTCCCTTTCTTATTTTCCTTTTCCTCTTTGACTCCTTGTATTTGAGAGGTATTGGGCGCTGTAAAAGGAGTGTTAACTAAGGCAGAAGCAGGGATGTTTGTTAATTCTTTCAGATGTGAGATAGCTTCTGAGTGCCTGAATTTTTTGTTCTCTCTGCACTTACTCTTTGGACGTGGGTGATATGCTGGGCTTCAGTGCTTCAGAGAAAATACACTGTGGTGCTTAATTTAAAAACAAAAGAAATCACCATTCCATGAATAAAATTTTGTTTAACAGATATTTACAGAAGACCTCCCTGAAGTGGAAGCTTTGCCACGAGACAAAGTGCTCAGCTTCTTGATAGAAAATTTCAAAAGCTTGACTATTCCTTATCTGGTAAGAACTCAATCTCTACTAGTGCACTTCATTCAGTACAACATGTTACATGGTAGGGCTTTAGCTCTGCAGGTGTTGGAGGCTGATGCTTTCTCAGGGAATGCTAGCTTTGCCATAAGTTGTGCAATATACTTAAAGTATATGAAATCCTGAAGTCAGGCTTGGTAAAGGCAAGCATGGAGCTGTTACTTGCTTATAATAAACAACTTCCCATAGAAAGCAACTCTAACTGAGCCTGATAATGCATTTACAGGAACACATTATTCATGTCTGGGAAGAAACCGGCGCAGACTTTCATAACTGTCTCATCCAGCTGTACTGTGAAAAAGTGCAGGCCTTGATGAAAGAATATCTAAATTCTTTCCCTCCAGGTATGTTTAGATTTTTCTGGTGGGAAGACCAGGGGCATGGGACAGCACAATGTATTGAGACATGCACAAAAATAGGGAGCCTTCACAGTGTTTTGCTGTAAGTCTTCCTTGTTAACACCTAGAAGATATTCTAAGTGATGAGGGAAATGGAACAGCAAAATTTGTGGATTTATAGGGAACTCTAATTTATTGCCTCCCTAGAGGGAGCAAGTGAAACTTGGTTCATGATTAAGTGCAATGGCAGCTACTGCTCCCTGAATTTTTCATGTTGAGGGTAGGGAAGGGTCTTGAATAAGTGGGTCTGTTGTTTAACTGGCCATTCGATGTGTTATAAAGAGCTGAAATAATTTGGCAGGGGCAGCAGAATCCCTTCCCATCTAACAGCTTCATCAGCTTTTGGTTGCTTGTAATGATTTTTGTCATCTTCTGTGTGCTAGTGTTGTGAAATGGTTGTAATACTGTAGCTTATGTTGCTTTTTTCCATATAGATAAAACTCCAGTGCCTGCTGGGGAGGAAGGAGGAGACTTGGGGGATTACCGGAAAAAGCTTCTACTTTTTCTGGAGAAGTCTAGCTGGTATGAGCCAAGTCGACTAATCAGTGACTTCCCCTTTGATGGTGAGTTCAGTTTCCATAGGTTAAATAAGTCCTATTTGCATTGTACAATGAAACCTCCTCACTTACTGTAGAATCATGGTAACTAGAAACAGAGATGACTATATCTGTAATTGTAGGCTGCTAGTATATATATTATCTCCTTTTGCTGGCAAAGTTGGGTTTGTCAGTTTCTGCAGGGTTCCTGTAACTGTTGGCCTAAGACCTTGTGGCATCTCCCATCACTTAAATATTTAGCCTAACTTTTTGATAAGCCTAAATTGCTCAACAAATGTGAAGTTTGATATTTCTTAAACTTACTTAAAAATTCATAAAATGTTACTGAGACTGGTATGAAATACAAATACAGTTTTACTGTAACTTTAACCTGTGCTCAGACTACAGTTTATAGTTCCTACTATTAGTCTGGTCACTAGTAGAGCTTATGTTATCACTTCTCCATGTAGCTATTGACTAATCCTTAGTGTTTGTCACTAGGTCTCCTAGAAGAACGTGCTCTGCTCTTGGGTCGTATGGGGAAGCATGAGCAAGCTCTGTTTATTTATGTTCATATTTTGAAGGACACCAACATGGCTGAAAAGTAAGGATTTCCTGTTTTGTTTGTTTCTCTGTCCTTAGATTGTGAACTTGTGTGGTGTTTTACTTCCTTTCTCTTTGAAGAGGCATTAAATTTAGGTTCTGCATTAAAGCTTTTTAAGCTGACTGGAAGTGGGAGACTTGCACAAAACCTCCCTTTTCTCAGCATTGTAATGCAGAGTAAATGATGTCATTTTGTTGGGCAGCTTGATTAATTGATCAATCAGAATTCTATATACAGTCACCTAAGTTGGATGGCTTTAGTAATCAAACCAAATAAATGTTAATTTCTGTGGACTGATTCTCTGACTTCCAAAACTGTCCCTGCATTTCATCCAATTCTTCTCTGTTCTAGCTACTGCCATAAACATTATGACAGAAACAAAGATGGCAACAAAGATGTAAGTAGCTGCGTCTTTGCAGTCTTCTTTTTTAAGAATGTATTGG
Source organism: Psittacus erithacus (assembly GCA_009867235.2). Taxonomy (NCBI): domain Eukaryota; kingdom Metazoa; phylum Chordata; class Aves; order Psittaciformes; family Psittacidae; genus Psittacus; species Psittacus erithacus. The sequence continues at coordinate 22,596 of WYDI02025240.1, read as the reverse complement.
ACCATTCCTACCATGTTTAGGGACCTTAAATTTTTTGCTCTGTATAGACTTTTTCAGGGTTTGTGAGGGTGGATGGGAAACTATGCGTAACATCTTGGAATGCAGGAATTATTAGATGATTGTTTTCTTTGTTTCTTTTGGTTTTTTTAATTTTTTTTTTCTTTGTTGAGAATGTTGGTGTTATCACTGGTGTGTGTACTGTAGCTAAAGTTCTGATGGAATTCAGAAGACAAAATGCTGTGTGCATATTCCACATGCATCTACAGAAAAGTTAGTGGTAAAAAGCAATGAAGTCTTGATTTCTGAAAGCTATAAATGAATTGGGTAAGATAAATGAGGGAGGTGTGATTAAAACTGCTCTTGTAGAAAAGTTTTACTGAAGAATGCAATTAAAAGGCCTTGAACATCATTGGAACTTTTCAGGTTTTGTTGTTGTAAGATAAGTGCGCTTCAGAATTTTGAATAGCATGAGTACAACTTACTAGTACCATTGCTGGGTTCCACCTGGACTGTCACTTTTGGTGCAGTGTTTTCAGAACTCTCCATTTGTGTTCAACAGGTCTACCTGTCATTGCTCCGGATGTATCTCTCCCCACCTAGTGTTCACTGCCTGGGACCAATCAAGATGGAAGTACTGGAACCTCAAGCCAATTTGCAGGCTGCTTTGCAGGTTTTGGAGCTGCATCACAGCAAACTGGATACCACCAAGGTAAGAAACACTTGTTAGTACTCAGTTTGTCCTGTTAACAAAAGGTGACAGAAAGTACTTGAGTAAGCAAGTGAACAGAATGTAGCAGTGTTGAAGCTAAATGTGTCAGTTTCTATTCTATTTTGTTCTCTATTCCTCTAATTTTTCCTAACTAAGTGTATATTGCTCCAGGCAATAAACCTGCTCCCAGCAAATACACAGATAAGTGAGATTCGAATCTTCTTAGAGAAAGTCCTTGAAGAAAACGCTCAGAAGAAAAGATTTAATCAAGTACTCAAGAATCTTCTCCATGCAGAGTTTCTGAGGGTATGTACCCACCACCTAACATGCTCAGTGTGAACTCTTCCTTGTACCGAATGTCCTCTAGATGGGGCTGTAGTGCACTTGAAATGCGTAGGTGTGCATCAAGTAGGTTGAATGTCCCTTTTCAACCATGGTGAGTACTTTGGTTTTAGTGTGTATATATACGTATATATATATACTTTTTTTAAATAAACTAAAGCAGGTGATGCACTTCTGTAGTTCATCTGAGCACTCCTTAATGGTTAGAATATCTTGGTCTCTGAACCAGACTAGTTGAAAGTAAAATCCTACAATTCATATAACTTGGGTGTTGGTTAATAGCACCTGCTGTGCTCTACAGACCTGATGCATTTGTGCTATACAACTTATTAACGTAGACATAGCCACTGACATTTAAACCTTATGACAGTTTTCAGTTTAACCGGACTAGAAGGGAGCTGTGGTGTGGCATTGTTTTTTGAGGAATTTCTTTTAATTTGTTATATATTTTTCTGTAGGTCCAGGAGGAGAGGATCTTGCATCAGCAAGTGAAGTGCATTATTACCGAGGAGAAGGTGTGCACTGTATGTAAAAAGAAGATAGGTAACAGGTGAGAGAGTGTATACCTTATTCTCCACTGAATTTGGAGAATTTTCTACAAACACTGCCTGCTATCTCCTTCTTAACTAGAATTAAGAAGGATGATACAAAGAATCTCAAACAAATAAATATGTGTAATAGTCTTCTATATCTGATGGCTCTATGGTTTCCTGGCTGATTTACAGTTTGTAGCCTAATTATCTTAGATACCTATTAGTAGAATTCACTTGATACCTCCTACTTCTAGTAGGTAATTATTGGTTAGTATAGAAAGCATATTTTATTTGCCCTTTTTCCTCTTTGAACTCCAGTGAAATGCCACACGACTTATTTATTGTTTATCTACTTGATGTGAACCCTCTGTCATATCAGTAGCGTTCACAATGATAGGGAAAAATTTTTTTTCCAGGACATTTTTATGAATATAAGTCTAATTATATTTATTGCTGTGTATATCCATTTTTTTGCTGTTAGTATATAGCATGTAGCATTGGATTTTAAATTTGCATATGTAGTGTTGGTTTTGGTTGTCCAGCATTTTTCTAATGCTGTTAAGTTCAACAGGGTTTTTGAAGGGTAAGCATGTTGGCATGTCATGCATGTTACATTTAACTTTACATGTCACATTTAACTTGTTACCAGTGACTTCCAAGTAAAAGGTGCCTTTTGAAATTAAGATAGATAACATTGGGCCTTTCTAAAATGAAACTCTTAAAAAGTCCATTGAAATATTTTGTGTGGCTTTCTCAAGAGTGTATTTGGGCTGTAATTCAAACAGGAAAGTGTCACTTCCATGTAAGCATCTTGTTCTGATTCTGTACAACTTGGATGTTCTTGTTTGAATAAGGAAAACTTTGTCTTTATTGACAGTTGATTTTTGTGTTCTGTCTATTTACAGTGCATTTGCTCGATACCCTAATGCAAAAGTTGTGCATTATTTCTGCTCCAAAGAAGTCAACACATTGGATACCTGACCTTATCATGGTCCCAGTGTTCATATGAAACTCAGAACTGATGACTTAAGAAGTTGATGCCTCTTGAGATTTTTTTGAGGCTTGTTGCTAGGTTCTTTTACACTGGGTAGAAGTCATTTGTATCTGTGAACTGACTGTACCAGCTGGCAATATTGGTTTACTAGAAAATGACTTTAACCATGTTATTACCATGCTGGCAACTACAGCGAACCTCTCAGTACTCAGATGAAGAATAGAAAGTGATTTTGTAGTGAGTTTTGTATTGCATTCCAACCTTGTGGATGAATTGTTAGACAACTGTTGGGCATTCAGCACAAGTCAAGTTTTACTACGAAACTTACTTCTTTAGGGTGACAATGTTGTGATTTGGCCTTGAATGTAAATAGTTCTTCAAGAAAAGGAAATTCCTTTAAAGTCTTTGCAGCTGTATCAGTGTTGCACGGAGATCACAAGGAGTTTGGTATAGAGGAGACTTCTGTGCTTATATCAAGACCTAGAAAATAAAATTTTACTTTCATCTCAGTAATGGGAATGTTGAAGTGCTTGCCAAAGGAATATTTTTATTGATACTCTTGTTATCATCTGACCTTCTGATAAGAAGATATTTCACAGGAGATAGACAGTAGGTACCACTAGTAAGCATTTTTTTTCTTTTTACTTTGAGAGCTGTAAATTGAATTAGCTTGTGTGCTGTTTGCACTAAATTTGTTTATTCTTAGCATGAGTGGAAACTTGGAGATTATTCTAAGTAGGTCACATCTGCAGTCACAGCAAAAATCAAAGAACACCCTGTAAAGCAACTTCTGAAGTGGGCGAACTATAGTTATTGCTTGAGCTTCTAGACTACGCATGAGATTTGTGTATACAAGTTCTTTGTTCTCTTGTTCACTTTCCAGCATTGAAGTAAACTGCAGACTATTTCAACATCTTTCTATTATAAATGATCTAGAACTGTGTTCTGCTCATGCTGGTTCTATTCTGAAGTTACTCTTGGGCCAGAAGTCTTAACTTACAAGAGCTAGATTGTACCTTACTCCTTGTAGGCTGTAACATTTTTGTCTAACTTATTTTTCCACAAACTTTGTAGCAGATTGGTATGAGGGATATTAAAATGTTTGTTGCAGAAAGAATCTCTATAGTGCTAATGAAAAGGCAGCAGTAGCAAATAGTCCAATAGAGTGGCTATTTCGACTCCCAACATCCCTGGTCTAGCAATACTTGTAATTATTAAGTAGTATGGAGCATGGCATGTCACTACCAGATACCACTTCTTAACGAATAAGCAGATAAATAAAGCCTGTCAGCCTAAAAGTGTAATTGGATCTCAGTTAACATTACAGGTTTACTTATGTTAGTGGTTTCTAGGAACAGATCTGCTGTAGGCTGACAAGAGTCCTAATTCACTTTCATTTGCCAGTGTTAGTAGTTTCCCCGTGATAACTGTTGTTTTTTTCCCTTTCCAGATGTGTTTGTATTTATTGTACATATGCCATGCATTCTTGTGCATTTCTTGGTCCAGTGTTTTGCTACTTCTGTCCTTGGATGTCTTCGGTAGTATTGCTGCTGATGTCTTTCTGCAGAGGCTGGGTAGAGGGAATTTGTGGTGTTAATGTTTTTAACCTTGTATTTCTTCTATTTGAAGAAGAGAACCTAAAAGTACTTACATTGGATTTGCACATTCTGTATAGATCTTTGTATAGTAGTTCAGGTACAGAGGGAAGATGGTTTGGGAGAGTTGTGTTTACAGGTCATTGAGAATGCAAGAAGGGTATTTAAAAACACCCTATATTCTTTGTATACAGATATAACAATATTGCTCCAATTTTTACCTATCTTATGTTTAGTACTGTTAGTCTGATTTACCTTCATTATCTGCTATCAGGGGAGCTGTATTCACATAAGAGGATCTTCATTGTGCTCTTACATACACGGTTAAGGTTGTTCCTCTGTTCATTGCATACCTTTTTCAGATGTGGTCTGTGCTGTAATTTCTTTTTTGTTGGTTCTCACAACGTGGTTGGGGTTTACTAAACATACAGCAGGTTTATCTAAGGCAATAGATTGTAATAAATGTTGTGAACCAATGTGTGTTTCAGTCATTGCGCAGTTAAGCTTCTCTGAGCTGCTATAGATTTCTTTTTATCTATTAGTCCTCCGTTTCTCCTGGAATTCAGACCCAGTGCAGAGCCTCCCAGTATCACGCCTGCTTTAATATTTGTCAGTCAAATGAGGCCATGGCAAACAAAGACTGTCATCACTGCTCAACTTTGGTTTTTAAATCTACAAGTTTCTAGTATGCTTGTGAATATTCTCAAAATCCTACTAAAACCATTTTTGTATTCTTGCTTTGAATAATGTTTTTGAAAATCTTATGCCATTAAATATGTACTTATTGGAGAACACTGAAATTACTGGCAATTTTTTTGAGTGGTGGCATGCTGTTTTGGGGTGGGAGGGATGCTGAGCTCTCTGATTAAATCCGGAAATGTTTAGATTCACAGGTTTTTCAGTTGCTTTAATTGTAGATCGTAGAATTGTGTTGGTGGTAGAATATAGATCTTCAGTTTTCCCATTTGTAGAAGCGGGAGATCCCAGCACTGAAGAGTCTTTCGTCCTCATGTTGAACAGTTGATTATGTTGGTATTTCTGGAGAAAAGCAACCCACCAAGTGCCCTCTGCTCCCCAGCTGAAACCTTGATAGCATCCTTTTGAATCTTAATAGCTTCTAATTTTGCACTGCATCTTGGCTCTCCTCTTAGTGCTGCTAATGGGAGCAAAAGGGGGTCCCTTGTGATATCTATGCACATTTTAAGTACTGTATAGTATAGTTGGTGATGGTGTCATTTGTTCATGATGCTGACAAAAAAATAACTGAATGGAATATAGATGCACATCTGCCACTGTGGGGGTGCTAATCCAAGCAAAAGTAAAGTTACCAGGAGTGAAGCCATCTTTGTTGCCTCACAAACAGGTCATGTTTTGATGCCAATCTGCTTGCTTGTTTTCTTAGTCTGACAGAAAATTACAAAACCAAGTAGCTTCTCTAGTTGTTAAGTTGTCTGTCAACAGTGTTTAGGTAGATAACACTGCACACAAACACTATTTGCTAATGGAAGATATGTTGACTATGAAACAATTCTTAAGCGTATGTTCTAAAGAGCTTTCAGTTTTTCTTGAGAGAGAAATTCAAGAGCAATTCTGTACACACAAGATCTCTGCTGAGATTTAAGTGGAAGAAGAGAAAGCTTCAGGGCAAGGCAGGTAAGTCTGATTTTAAGTGCAATTGGACGCACACTATATAAAATGCAGGCTTTATATGCTGCCTATAATAAATGGCTCAGAATAAATGTGATTTCTCCATGTTAGCATACTTTGTGAAGCTGTCTCAATTTTCCTGTGATATATATCAAGCTATATATTAGACTAAATAAATCCAACTTATGGTTCTGGAATTTTTCAAAGAGAAATAAAACCTAATATGACAGTCCTTCACTTCCAATGCAGTAGTATGTAGAAATGCAAAGAACTTGCTTTTTCAGTCCAGTGTCTACCATACCATGTACTACTACATAAGAGCTTTACAGGAGTTGCTGGCTGTTTTGCAATGGTATTATGTGTGCTTTTTGCCTGCGCATTGACTTTCAAGTCTGTGAATTGACTAACTAGTACTGACTTGTTTGTGTTGCAAATGCTGGTGCCTATGCTTTTACTAATTTTCTTAATTTCTGATCTAGTGACTGACACTAAGACAGGAAATGATTAATGAATGGGACCTTGCTGAGAATGTGTCACATTCTCGTGTTTGCATGGGGCTTGTGACGTGCTGCATCATTGGCTTTCGTACATTCTCTGCCACTTTCTAATTGTTGAAAAACCTGAGTTTGTTTTTCAGTCTACTCCCTCAGTTTAAGCTCTTTAATGAAAAGCTTCTGCCAAGCCAACTGTGAGCAGCTGTTAATAAACTGATCACTTCCAATGAAACAAATTCCTTTACTATTTATTTTTAAGGCCCAGGAAGACTCATAAAGAATCTTCCCTCTCTGTTGTACAGTTTTTCAAGACCCTTTGGTGGAAGAATCAAGACTGTGCTCCATGGAAATGAGAATAAAGGGGGACTTGTGCATGCTGCTCACATAGTGAGAAGTTAAACATGGTGGTGAATCAATATTCTCTGAGGCATCCTAATATAGACCAAACTGTGTCTCCACTCAGGTCTTTCTGAAACTTCTCTGAATAGCTACAGTCAATGGAGAGTTTGGCTTTGCTTTTTGCTTGTAGGATGGGAATTTCTTTCTATTTAGAAATACTCTTCAGGGCATGCTGAAACTCTGAAAGGGTTTAAAAAGGCCAAAGTCTAAGATGAGGTTGCTGGAACTCTCAAACTAAATCTGGACTGGGGGTTTTGAGGTTGTGGCTGGATCATGGAGCAGTGCTTCCTTCTACCCAGGGCTTCCCAGTTGGATGCTGCTTTGCTGTCCTTATCTTTTACCAGTATTTGGAAAACCTGGCAGCAAGGTTTTGAAGTGGGTTGTTTGGCAAGTGCAGGCCACACCTCTGCTTCCCACAGCTGGAGCACAGCCTATTCCTGCCCAAGGTTTCAGATCAAGCCTGTTGCAAGCAGACCTTCGCAGCTGCGTGTCTGGGGACTCTTCATTCTCCGCTCTTCCCTGTCTCAGGTTTTCTGTGGCGACGACGGGACACTTTTCCCATGTTCCATGAGGTGCTGCGGAGCACATTTCCACCCAGAGTCCTGCCTTTTCTGGCAGCTGTGCTTTTCCAAAGGAAGGAGAGGAAAGAAACTGGGTTTTACCAGAGGCGGGTAAGACAACATTCCTTAGCTGATGTGTCTGGCAGTGACTTCTGCTACTGCACGTGTGGAAAGCCGGTCCTCCACTTATGCAGGACTTAATCAAAAAGTTTATCATTAGGGGAAAATTTTGGGTAAGAATAATGCTAATGGAGATCTCATTTTTTTATTAAATTCAGAATCTGTCTGAGGCAGAGCAGGTCTCTATTTCCTTGGTTTTTTGGGGAACAGCATTAAGCTGGTGCCAAATATTTTTTGGGAGGGGAGTGTCCAAAGTGCTGCGCTTTTTATCAGCAGAGGCAGAATAATGCTGGTATGTTTTCTTGCAAGCTATCCTTGATTACCTTCCCTACCTTTCTGCTTTCTACCTTGTCCCACGGAGCTTAATGATCTAAAATAGACAAAGATTAATGATGTCACCCCCTGTTCATAAGGCTGAGCAACCACATTAGATAAAGGGGTTTCACTGTGTTTGCCCTTTAACTGGTAGATAATCATTCCGTTGTATAAGATGATGTGGCCAATAACCTCTGGTTTGAATTACACCAAGTGTTTGTGAAGGAGTCTTTGCCTAGGAGATCTGATCTGTTATCTGATTACCTGTTCTTTCCCCCCCCCCCCTGCAACCCCCCCCCCCCAGCCGCCTCTCGTCTAATCTAGCCTGGCGCTCCTCCC
>WYDI02025240.1:0-14449 GCA_009867235.2 Psittacus erithacus | reverse complement strand
CCCCAAAATCTACAACTTAAAATTGAGGTGGCTGTTAAATGTCACAGTTAAATGTCCTCTCTACACTTCTTGCTGTGTGATAAAAATCGTCTTACTGACTTTCTTTTAAATGTTACTTAGTAGTTGGGAAATTGGGCTACAAAAAACTCGTGTTAGCCTGATGTGATTTCCATTAACCCATAAACCACTGAATGTGATATTTCCCCTCAGGTGCTCACTGTGGAAATAAATAAAAATTCAATATGGCTTAGCAAAGTTGTGCTGGCTGGTAGGAAGAGATCTTGTATTGAGTGAGGCATGGGGCAGCAGATCACCCTTTTGTCTTTGTAGGTGAAGTCAGTGTCATCAGGTCTCTAATTTCTGAAGTTCAGTCTTAGTTTCACGCACTAAAGACAACAATAAACCAGGAGCAAGCTCCATGTTTGCTACTGCTGTTGTGATACTGAGCTGTTAGCACTGTGCAGATTACCTGACTAAACCTACCCCTCTGAAAGATCATGGTTCCTAGGACTGGGTTTGTGGTCTCCTCTCATGTCTATGGGTGCACACTTCTGGGGAAGAAGGGGAAGTGCAAGTGGTGCTTAAGAAAGCCAAGAGTTTGCCTTTGGGTTTAAAAGCAAACTTGTGACACTTTAGCTACAAGAAAAGGAATTATGGGTAGCAGTGTTAACTTGGGAGCAGGAACAAGCTGGGAAGAAAATGCTCCCTTGATCAACTGGACATTTCTTTGAGCTACCTGGTTTGCTTGATAGCTGTGAACACGAAGGAAAATACGGCTTAGACCTTACCTTTTTATTTGCTGTCGATAGTGTCTCTAATGAAACTGGCATGCTTATAGTGAGTCCTCTGCATACACTGAGAGATGTGCAGTGGATCCTAGCACTTGCATCCCACTCTAAGGGCAGGTATTCTGAGCTATCTCAGGGCAGAGACTACTAGGATAGCCTGTTCTGCAGTTGCTTGCTGCTGCATTAACTCCTTCGGTTTAGATGAAAAATACAAGTAGCAGGGTTGAGTATGTGAACATTCAGTCTTGTACCCTCATTTGAAGACCTTGAGGTTTTGCAGGTTTTTGCCTCTGATGCCCTCTCCTGGACTCTGGAGAAGAGGCGATTCTGAAAAATCATTAAACTGCAAAGTAGGAGTTGGTTGCTTGCACTGTTTCATGCATTGGTATGTTGCCATGTGCACTGGTATAGGCAGGTCTGTTATTATTTATTGTTCATTTCCCATACAGATTTGCCTGCCTTTTCCCTGATGGGTTCAGATAGAGCATATCTGATACTATCCTGCTTCATTAGTCTGCAGGGTTCACTTTGGAACATGTTATGACCTTGCTGTGCCTTGGCTAAAAGAAAATTAGGAGTCGCACATAGGGAGGTTCTGGCATGAATGATTGCACAGACTTGGGAGCACAGTGAAATGTCTGTTGTGTCATATGTCCTTACATTTTCCACACCCTGATCGTAATTTATCCTCAGCTGTGTAATGACTGACTGCAAATCAAAGGTTGCTAGAGACTGTTGGAAAAGACTTTCTTTTGAACATGTGACTATATGTTGACAGATACCATGTTGTAAAAGAAGGATAGGCTATCTTCAGGGTGTTCTGTGTTTTCTGTGCTAATAGTGTCTGAGTTCCAGGCAATAGTCAGGCTACTTGAGTGAAGATTGCTTTGGCAGCAGTGGGGGCGTGATGTGGCTTCATTTCTCAACAATCTGTAGAGTTGCAGCACCTTTAGGAAGTTGCTGAGATTAATATATGCAATCTTGAATTTCTGTCTGTAGTCCATTGCCCAACTCAATGAGATAGAAAGGAGGTCAGGCTTTGCCTGAGAAACTAGTATCAGTGACTGAACAAGATATGGGTGATTAGGAATGACTGAAAAAGAAGAAAAAACTAGAGTCTGAAGGATAAAGCTAATGGTGCAACATCTTATTCCTAGAAGCAAGTAAGGGGAAAATGTATATTCAACGTGTTGATGTTGCCCTTTAAAAGTGATAGTAGTATAATTGGAGTTTATTTGCACAAATTTAATTTGGCACCTATGTGTGAGGTACCTTTGACAATGCATGTAATTTTTACCCTTTGCTTGTTGGTTAGGGTGGGTGATACTCAGTACACAGATGTTCAGTGTACTATCTACGTCATGGTTTTACTGTGTTGTTCAAATGCTGTTTTGCAAAAGCTGGTGAGTATGCTAAAGTGATAGGGAAAATTCTGCAAGTATGTGACTGCTGAACAAACAGTATGCTTCCATTTATCAGATAAAGAATACTGAAGAGAGTTCGACAGTCCAAGGTTCATTTGTTTCCTCGAGATCCTAGCTAGTGATATGTAGGGCCTGTGTTTTTATGTAATGTTTGGCACTCTGCAGCATTTTGTTGTAAGTGAAAATCCTGTTGAATTCGGTTGTAGGTGGATACTGAGTGTATCTGAAATCAAACTCTGGTCTCAAGCCAACCATCTAGAAAATAATGAACATGAGGTAGCAGCCACTTACAAAAAGCATTTTGAAATGGGAGTTAAGTATAGAAGAAATTCTTAGCTGGCCAGGTTTGTGTCATAACTCATGGAAACAAGGCAGCATCCCATTCAGGTCATAAGTTTTAGACGATTACTTCATGCAGTCTCAGCACTGAATCCCTTCAAGCTGTTTTCTCTTGGCTTCCCATGCCCTCCCTCAGCTTGTCCTTCATGATATTCTAGGATTCTCTCAGACTATTCTTCATTCCTGTTCACATCCAGGCATTTAGGTACTAATATTACTTTCCAAAAAATAGCTTCCCAGAAGCTTTCAAGAGCAAGGATTGCATTTTGATCTCTGCTGTTAAAGTGGTGTGCACATTTAGCGTGCTGACACAAGCAACAGTCCAGGATGAAAAGGAATTTAAGGTTTGCCTTCTGTTCAAACTGCCAGGAAGTATGTGTTCTTTCAAGAAAGTGGGTTTTTCCTCATTGTAAACTGCATGTGCTTTCTATGTCTTTAGACCATGCTGTTAATATTCTTGCCATGTCTGCTATTACTCAAGCATGCATGTGCCCTTGGCAAGTAGTCTTAAACTAGCCAAGGCATGATTAAAATTATTTCAGCAGCTTCAGTATCTGTTTATCCTTCAGCAGGAATAAATTAGTGAAGCCAAATTAATCTATAATTAGAGGAAACCCTAAATAAGGGACTTATTTTCTAAGGTCTGTGAGGAGTTCCCTAACACATCACTCATGCTGATAAAGGGAATTGAATTTCCTTCTAGATTTCTTTAGTCTTCCTCCAGGACACCGAAAGTGCTGCCTGTGTTCCCAGACTGACTCATGAATAGCTTATTTTGGGCTGGTTGATATGATCCATTTCTCTGGACTGATATTAGTGCAGTTACAGAGCAGGTATTGCAGTTGGGTTACATGCTAAGCTTGCTCTTTTCTTTTCAGTGGGAGAAGCACCCTTACTACAACCTAACAGTAAAAGTTCTCCGAGCCAGAAACATCAAGGGTACAGATCTGTGTAAGTATTATTATGAAAACAAGGTGGTTTGTTCAGTGTATACCTGTGACACAGGTAGCATTGTTACAGGAACTTCTTATGTAGATATAGTGTACTTCTTTTATGTTTGAACAAAGGCTTCTCTTGTAAATCATTATATATATATTAATAGTTTGATGTGAGGCCAAGCTACAGATTAACTCTGCCACTTTGCAGAACAGTATCGGGTAAGTCCTGGTGATGTTTTCCTTCCTTCGCCTTTACATGTCCTCCTATGGCCTGTTCTATGTTCCTTCGTCTGGATTCAGCCCCCCAGCCGCGGCGAATTTCACCCTTGCTCCTGCTGAACAGTCTTCTTGCACGTGGAAGTAGCAGTCTTCAGTTCTAGCTTCCAAATGCTTATTTTCTGAGTTGGATTAGCCCTTTCTTTCATGTGCCTGCTATTTTGTTTATGTAATTGAAGCTTTTCAGGAGGTATGTGGTTGACTGCTTCAAAAAGAAACTGCTTTTTACATGTTCCTGGTTTTGAGAGCATGGTATATATTCCTTTCCTCTTACTTATCTGTGTTGGGTAAACCTCCAGGGCATTTGGATCTTTAAAACTCATTTGAGATTTAATTCCTTCAGGTTTAATATAGTAAGGTAGTCTGCCTGCCTAAAGTTTATACCTGGATTCCAACACTAAACTACAAGAATACTAAATAACTGTTCAAAGAATAGAAAATCCTCTTGAAAGTTTGAGGGCTAGAATCACGCTGTAAAGAGAAGTTCTTTTATGGTCTTTCTGTTCAGCTGAAGTAACGAATGGTTCCCATACTTACATTGTTAAAGGGGCCTTAACTGGAAGAAGGACAGACTCTGAGACAATCTGTTGTTTTCAGGAAATGGAAACAGAAAGCTGAGCTCTTGGCCAGACTGGAGGAGGGTATAGCAGTGGTGGATATTGTGTACTTGGAGTTTTGTGAGGCTTTTGACACTGCCTCCTTTAAGATTCTCATAGAGAAGCTGATGAAGTATGGACTAGAGGAGCAGACAGGGAATTGGATTGAAAACTTGTCTGAATGACAGAGTTCTAAGAGTGTTGATCAGCTGGATGCCAGTAACTAGTGGCATCATCTAAGGGTCAATTCTGGGTCCCCTATTGTTCAATGTCTTCATTAATGGTCTGGATGATGGGGCAAAGTGTACCTCAGTTTTGCAGAAAAGGACCTGGGGGTCTTGTTGGACAGCAAGCTTACCATAAGCCAGCAATGTGTCCTTACTGGAAGGGAGGCCAACAGTATCCTGGACGCATTAGGAGCAGCATTGCCAGCAGGACAAGCAAAGTGATCCCCTCTATTCAGTACTCGTACTGCACTGGTGAGGCTTTATCTGAAGTAGGGTGTCTACTCCAGTAGTTCAGGGCTTTTCACTAGTGAGAGGTACTGAAGCTACTGAAGAGAGTCTTGTGAAGGGCCAGTAAGATTGCAAACAGGCTGGAGCATCTCTCATGAGGAAAGGCTGCAGAACAGAAGGCTCAGGGAATCTTATTGATCAAGTATCTGAAAGGAGGATGTTAAGAAGATGAAGCCAGACTTTTCAGTGGTACCTGGTGACAGAACAAGAGGCAATGGTCCTGATATTGGCAGTAACCTTCTTTTGAAAAGTTGATCTTCCTCCTTTTGAATAGTGGCCTCTTTCATGGAGGACTTTATGGTTTGGATGAACCAAAAATATACATAGGTATCCAGTGTTCAATTTGCTGCTTTTTAAAGATGTGTATGTCATTAAAGGCTTTTGCTTTACAAGTTCGGCCTTAAATTTGTATGCTTCTATGATGCAATGAGATCTAGAAAATGAGGAAAGAGTATGTTTGATTGCAGTTGTTCTGATATCTGTCTCTACACTCTGCTCTAGTGTCCAAGGCAGACTGCTATGCAGAGCTAAAGCTGCCCACTGCCTCTCCTACAGTTTTCCGAACTCAGGTTGTTGACAACTCCGATAACCCAGAATGGAATGAGACTTTCCAGTACCGAATCCATACGGCTGTCAAGGTAAGAAGTGCACTTTGTGAAGCTGGTTGGTCTATCTGCACTTGTGCACTGACTTAATTTTGATACTTCATTCAAAACCAAGGGATCTTTATTTGACCTTAAACCTAGTGTTGCTTGTAAGGTGTCAATCATCTTCAGTGGTACAAAAAGCTGCACTATGGATGTCCAGTGATAACCACAGCAGTTTTGTAACTGCACTGTCATGTAAATTGTAGATAGAATTTTCCATAAACGTCCTTGTGATGAAACTAAGGAAAGGAAGGTTATGGCACTGCCTGGTAGTTTAAGGAAATCCCTTGACAAAGCAAGTTTCTATCTACTTTCATAGAGTAGCTGTTGCCTTCTTGTAGTTCTACTTGCCTTACACAGCCAAGTGGCTGAGTGAGAATAATGGGAACTAAATTTCATATCACTGCCACTTAGTTCAAAAGTTCTGCCTTCACTTCTTCTGATTCAGAAAAGCAGAATTCAAACTACTAGAGACAGTACGTCTGTCTGCTGTTTGAGCAGGACCTCATAGAATATTGAACAAAGTCTTCAGATCATCATCATCCATTCTTGAAGTAGGCACTAAGGAAACTGTACTTTAAAATATTAATTTTAGTCAGGCACTATTGCTTTGAATGACATCCTAGGCTTTGGAATAAGGTTTATTAGCAAGAAACTATTCCCGTCACTGGAGTACCTTTCCATAACGGTTGGTGACAAAAGGTGGAATGGCGATTGACTTAAATGATGAGAAAATTGGAAACTAAGCTCTAAAGTGTGTGAGCTTTTTCTTCTCCTGTGGGCTTATGAGGTCCCACTCTAGTTACTGCTGTGAGGCTATGCCAGCACAATTGTAAGTGCAGTCTTGTTTCCTTGAAACCTAGTTGCTACAAGGCCTTTCTTCAGTGTCCTATATACTCACTGTGTCTCAGCTGATCTCTGCTGATCTTATCTGCTCTGAGACAGTGCTGACCAGGAAGTAATAGATCCTTATAACATCCTGGACTGAATCATGCTGAAATCTGTGCCTGAAGCTGGTGGAGGGTACAGCCATGTGCATTCAGCTGAGGCCTCTTTCTAGTGGGGAACCTCAGAAAATTTTTTAGCGGAACACTGTCAACTAGGAGCTTTCTGCTCAACTATGCTGTAAGCCGTGCTGGAGATAGCAAATGCTGTTCCCAAGGGGAAAAGGGGAAAGGCATTAATTAATGCTTGTAGTGACAGAACAAGGGGGAATTGGGTTTAAACTTGAACAGGGGAAGTTTAGGTTAGATAACAGGAAGTTGTTCTTTACTGTGAGGGTGGTGAGGCACTGGAACAGCTTGCCCAAGGAAGTTCTGAATTCTCCATCCCTGGCAGTGTTCAAGGCCAGGTTGGACAGGGTCTTGGGTGACATGGGCTAGTGTGTAGTGTCCTTGCCCATGGCAGGGGGTTGGAACTAGATGATCTTAAGGTCCTTTTCAACCCTAACTATTCTAAGATTCCATGTTCTAATGCAGAAAATGTCTATTGTATGCAGCTGCTCAGGGTTGTGGAAGTTTTTCCGTCTTTTCATCTGAGGCTGTTTGGTTCTTTTTGGTTTTAGAACATTCTGGAATTGACACTTTATGATAAGGATGTCCTCGTCAGTGATGAGCTTACATCTATTGTCTTCGATGTAGCGGGCATGAAGTTGGGTCAGCCCCTGCTGCGCACTTTTAAGTTGAACCCTGAGGTTAGTCCCTGGCTTCTTCCTGGGTCAGCTATGAATAGCTGCAGCTCATCATTACAGAAATCCTGCAGTACATGCTGATTGATTTATCTGTGTTGTGGAAGCCAGAAGGGGAAAAAGCATCCGGAGGTGATGACTCCTGATGCATTTATGTTTTGCATGGTTTTACTATTGCCTGAGATATTTCTAAAATACCTGGTGATTTTGTGTGTGTGTGTGTGTGTGTGTTCCACAGTCTTTGGGATACCCAGCTAAATGAAACTGCTGTCTTTCAGAAGATATTAAAACACCTTTAAAGGGAATTGATTTTTCAGGAGTCTATAGGGGCATAAACTGGGCTTTAAATGAAAGGCACCTTCAGTCAGCCGTCATTGTGTGGACTGCAGACTGTCTTATGTAGTTGATCATCAATTTGCAGTGAGGAATTTTGTTGCTGCAAATGTTACCTCTATATTTAATGAATGCAATGGCAAAGAGAAGTTTGTTTTCCCTAAGCTATGCTCAGTTACCTTCAACTCCTGCCTCATGTATGTTACACTGGTGCATGAGCTGCTATCAGTCCTTGTGCACTTGTTTATGGACTTGCAACAAGACAGCTTGGTTTACATAGCTAAAGCCACATCACAGGTGTGATCTTCTTTTGTAACTCCCTCAAACACATTGCTACAATAGGTGTGGAGTAAAGGTGAGCTCATGATATGTTTTCTTGAGAAAATGGGCTTCAGTGCTGTTGGTGTAGTCAGAAGCAGACTAACTAGTATGCAGTTAGCAGGAAGGTGTTGATCAGTGTCACAGGCACTCTACATGATTCATTTTCATGGGAAGAGGCTTAGTAACTCACCTCTTCGTGCTAACTTTATCTTGATTGCTGAATGCTTAAACCATCTTGATCAGTAATTATGGAACTGGAAACTTCAGTAAAGAGAATCACCCAAATCGGCTTCTACTTCATTATTTTAAGAGCTGCATCAGGTGTGGTATCAAGAATTTACTGTAAGCTGTAGTAGGGGAAAAGATGGGTGGATCAGTGTCTGTAGAAGACAAAGACAGCAATGAGCTAAGAGCAATCTGATGAAATAACAAATGGCAGGCAGCACAAAGCCTCACGTAGAATCTGTTAGCAGAGATGGTGCTGCAGTGGTACTTGAGCCAGAGGAGACTTTTTTTTGCTCATTAGCAGAGCAATGGATCTGAGACCCAGTTCTCACTGTGTGCACTTGTGTTCTCAAACTTAGATGTGTCTGATAATACAGGGTATGTCTGGGAGGAAAGGAATCTTTAAAGAACAACAGGAAAAGGCATAAATTTTAACCCTCCAAAATTTAACTGGAGCTTTTGTCAAAGCAATAAAAATAGTGACTTTAGTTTATTATAGGAAGAAAGCTTCATCTCTTGGAAAAACTTACCATAATTATTTTCAAAATCAAGGGTCACCTGTATTCAACTTTTATTTTCAAAGGCTAATGAAGAGCTGGATGTAGAGTTTTACTTGGAGAAATGGTGAGTCTTACCTGAAGAGCTGAATGAACTTGTGCTCTGCAGATTTCTTGTTTTAGTTGCTCTTTCTCTGCAGGGTCAGTCTTGCTTATAAGAAGGCTAATGCTTCACAGTTCTCTGTGGTGTTCAATTTGATTCACCAATGGCTGATCACAAATATCCTTAAAGATCCAGTCGCCCAAATTTTTGGGGTGTCAACAAGGAAATAAGATTTTGCTGGACATCATGGGAATGACAGCGCTGCAAAGGAAATTTTGTGGATGGGTTACTTGAGAGCGGAAAGCTTTCACAGTTAACCTTGCAGTATAAACAAATGAATACTTTGTTTCTGATATTCTATCTGAGCTCAGCTTTTCTCTAGGTTATCAAAATAACTGAGGTGCGGAGACCTCGTAGCACATGCTTATAGTTGCAGGCAAATTTTCTTCAGTGTTTCCCCCTCTTTGTTCTGTGTAGAGAAATATTCTTGCTATTAGTCTCACACTCTGAGGGCCTTTCTTCCCCATGCTTATCCTGGCATTTAGTTTGTAAAGTAGGATTAAACAAAATTTTAAACAATTCTAATATGCATTAAATCTCTTCCTTTCACAGCTCAGATGCCCCTACAAAGGTTCTGACCAATGGAGTCCTTGTGGTGAGTACATGGAAGTCAATTACATATATGTCGGGATTGACTACTCCAGGAAGTTTTCAGTAGTGAGAGGACAAGAACTATTGAGATTTCTACTCCCGCTTCCAAATTGTTCCTTTTCCCTCCAGCTTCTGCCTCTCTGACAGGTTTTGAAGAGGTACTTAAACTGCATTAAAAAAGGTAAACCGACAGAAAAACTCCTGGTGTTGAGACCTTGTAGCTGTGAAGAACTGGTTGCAAAACACCGCAGTTACTGGAATGGGAATGGTGGTTTTGATTTTGGAACAAGAGCAAATAATCCCATCCTACTGAAAGAAAACTTGTTCTTTATTTGAAAGATCATAATAACCCTCAATGTGTTTTTGGCAGCTGTATGCCTGTAGGTGGATTAGGCTTCAACAAAGAGGTGAACTAAAATGTCATAATTGGAGTTAGTTTCTTCTTTTCATAGGTTCATCCTTGCTTGTCTGTGCAAGGCACTGTCAACAAAGAGGAAGAACATCAAGGTAAGGCTACCTGCAGGGTTTGTCAGATCTACTTTTCAGCATAAAGTAAGAGGGCAAGACGGCAGACTTGATTATTTATACACTGCATTTTTATTTCCTGACTACAAAACTTATTTAAGTTAATTTTGCCTTTATTTTTGATACTAAATGATGCTCTGTCACTTCCAGTGGGTACCAGGCAGGAGAGTTTTTGCTTCTGTTTTTATAGTCTCAGCTGCACTTAACATGTATCTGACTGTCAACATTTATTTAAATGTCTCTTGGAGTCTAAACTTCTTATTCTAATGCACAGGGAGCTGTGAGGTCAAGGTGTCTGTTCCAGGGGCATATCAGAAGCATTTGCATATTCCTCTGGGACCAGACAATGAGGATTATGGAACCTCATTTGTCTTTCATGTGGATAAAGAAATTTGTCCAGAACTGCAAGTAGAGCTGGAGCAAACCATATCTGTCCTACAGGTAATCATCTGTGCTGACTGCTACCAAGTTTACAGCCCACTTTTGAATAAATACAGCCTGAACCCAGTGCCTTTTTTTCCATGAAAATGTTGTTAACCATAAATTGGACAGCCTTAATTGGATCATAAGAAGCCCAGGGGGTTCTTCAGATGTTCAGGGATGTCTGTGTATTGTATAGTACCTGTGGATGTCAAAAGTGTGCACTGGAAGCAAATTTCCTGTGGAATACTATATGTATGTGGTGCTACAGACCATCTATTCTGAAGGTTACTAATCACTTCCAGATATACCTTTTTGTTCCAACTTAACTCATTGATGTTGTAACTGCTCAGATCAGAATTTTCTAGGCTGAAGGAATGTGTTGTTCTTCTGGCTATGCACTAGGAATGTAAGGGCAGAGATATTTTTTTTTCATTATCACTGCTTTTTACACACTACTGTTTTGTATTTAAAAAAATGAATAAAAGTGTCAGACTTTGCAGTGAATGTTTGATGTTAGGTAAAGAAGTGAACTCGTCTTAGAAGCATTCCCTCCCCAGCACTTAAAAATCTGTTCGAATTTGGGATTTAAAAAAACCTGAATCTGCACATGCTTGCTGCATGAACACATCTTTACTTTCACTGTTGAGATACTCTATAGCAGGTCTTTTCTGCTAGGAGCTTATAGAGGACTTGTCACTTGCAAAGATTTCTTTAGCTTTGTCTGCCACTTCAGTTTCTACATGTAACCATGCAGTGTGTGTATCTCATAGGAGCAACTGAATAGTCATTGTGATGACTGCTTCCAGTATGGCCCGTGAGATTTTTTGCTCGTGGCAGACAACTATATTAAAGAAACCAAACCACCGCCAACAAAAAGAAGCTATTTGAGTGACAAACAATCCCAGTAAAGATCTGTCAAGAAGGGAGCAGGATGATCTTGAAAAGTCTTAGACTTTTGGGAAAGGTTTATTTATAATGATTTTAAAGATTATTTGCTGTTTTAACATATGAAATACAGATCTTCAATTTTTATCTGGAGGGCTTAAATAACATTTTGTTTTTTAATAGGATGGTATGAATGATATTGAAAAGCATACTACAGTTCTGGGACTGGGGACTGTACCAGTTAATTCCCTTCCTATTGGAGAAAAAGTTGATAGAATTGTTTCTCTGGGAGAGGTAATGTCAACATTTCAAAACTGTTTTAACATGCTT
Organism: Psittacus erithacus; assembly: GCA_009867235.2. NCBI lineage: Eukaryota > Metazoa > Chordata > Aves > Psittaciformes > Psittacidae > Psittacus > Psittacus erithacus. Next base: position 2,946 of record WYDI02025240.1, on the reverse strand, counting down.
GGGATAACTTTTTCCCCCCCTTTGCCTGCAGGCATTTGAAAAGTTAAGCTTTGCAGGATTATTAGGAGCTGTGTTTCCTCGGATATTTAGAATGAAACACTGAGATTACTCAGTGCAATTCTTCTAAAAATGTTTTCATGGTTGGGTCTTGCAGTATAAGCGATGAAGAGAGTTCAGCGCTTTCCAAAGCAGAAAGTCTGTTAGGGTGTGAAAGAAAAGTATCAGAGGAGGAAAAACCCAAGAAGCTTGCAGAAGAAACAATTTTTGTCACCCTGCTCTTTTACTTTCTGTGAGGACTATTGAATATGTCTGAAATAGGTGCAGCAGGAAATGTTCTAGAGATGTAGTTTTGTGGGTGAAACTGCTGTTTTGGTTAGTATCAAGTGACCCTTCTGATGTCATAACGTCTAGTTAGTAATTCCACCTATGCAGTTACTGTCAGTTACAAGCTGTGTTCTCTCTTTTCACAGGGACAAAGTTTGAATATGAGTTTTAAAGCTGAAGAGAGGTGAGTGGGAACCTCAAAGACCTCTAAAAATAAGGAAAGCCCTTTATTCTCATAGTGAAGGAGCCGAGTAATTCTCTCACTGTTCTGGGGAGTTCTGTTGCCTGCATTGTTCTCTTGGGATAGATTCAGAAAAAATACACGGTTATTTTCCTTCTGAAGGCTGTGGCTCTTCACTGGGCAGATGTCAACTGGATTGGTGTCAGCCTTGCTGAAATCTGAACAAATTTGTGTTCCTAATGTAGAACAGCTGATGATATAAATATTGAGTAGCTTTATTAGGTGCAGATTATTTTGAGAGTATGTGAAGTGCTGTAGGAAAGGACATCTCAGCGTGTGAAGAGTTTGAACTATGAAATAGAGGAAGTGATAAGGAAAGAATAAGGCACAAAACCGATCAGCTGGATAATAAGTTGACAGGGTCATTTGGTACTTAGTCGTTAACTGAAGATCCTGCTTCCCTCTTACATATTCATAGCATTTTTATTGGCATTCAGTTGTCCCCTTCTGCCTCTGAAGTTCAGAAACTCTAATCACTCTTCCGCTCATTTCTCCATTCATGTCGGTACTGTGATCTCAAGTTGCACTTCATACAATCTTCTTCACCCACTAAGAATCTTTTCTTCCTTTGTGAAGTTCCGTGAAGCTTAATTGGAATGCTGTTTGACACAAACTTTGCATTTCAACATGAAGGGAGAAATACAACAGGAAGAAGTTTAATTTTTAATTCTAAAATCTGTTGTCACAAAATAGCTGGTGTACACTGAAATTTGCATGAAGGCTTGGATCCAGTGGTTCAGATCAGCCCCTAGATTGTGTGTTCATGGAAATTGTTTTTCCCTGGTAATTGCAAATGCTGCAAAACTTCAGGGTTGTTTTGTCTTTATTTCCATTTCAGCAGTTGGGATCTTGATGTGCGCCTGGGTTTTGACCTCTGTAAAGAGGAGAGGGAATTTTTGGAAAAAAGGAAGAAAATAGTTTCTGAAGCACTGAGGAAAACTCTTCACTTAAAAGAATCCCCTTTAAAAGATGAGGTATTGGTTCCTCATTCGAGGACACTGTTACATCTGGTTAGCCTGACACCTTGCTCTGTGATTTTTTTGGGTGCTCTTATAAGGATGATTGCCTTTTTTGTTCTCATGTGTATATTGTATGGCATGTGAGTATATGTGTAGTAATGATATACATTAACAACTTCAGTAAGTGACTGTCCCTGAGATGACACTGACATGGTTTATATTTCTATATTTGTATTTTAATTACAAAGTAGAGAAAGGAGCTGTGAAATGACTTGAAATGTAAATAGGAATAGATATTTTTATCTCTTATTTTTGTAAGAGTGAGAAGTAATTGGATTATTTCTGTAATTTATTGGCATTTCAAAAGTCTGTGGTTGTGACTACTGTCTGCAGGTTCCAGTTGTAGCAGTGGTGGGGTCTGGAGGTGGCATGAGAGCACTGACATCGTTCTATGGCAGTCTTGCTGGGCTTCAGCAGCTGGGCCTTTTGGATGCTGCAGTATATCTGTGTGGGATTTCTGGCTCTACTTGGTAAGTGTTGATTCCAGAATCTTGTAAGTGAATATGGTAGCGTTGATGTAAGATAAAGCCAAAATTGTGTTTGTGCCATCTGTAAACAGAGAACACAGTCAAATATTTTATTAGTTCTCACCTGTGAGTTCTAACAGGGATCCTAAAGAGTCTAAGAGATTCATTATCAGTCCTAACCCATACAGCTGCTGACTAAATTTATGAATCTGCTGCTTCTGTAAGCCTGGAAGTTGAATATTGAAATGTGTTACCTAAATAAAACTGGTGTGTGTTCCCTCAGAGCCCTGACTTCAGAAATTTTCCCCATTTCCCTGCTCTTGCTGAGAAGATAACTGAGGTGGTGCAAATCACTGAAAGCATGTCCGCATGGACCACTGTGTCACCACCTTCCAAAATGTATGTGGCTGAATTAAAGAATAGCACTGGCTTCCCTTTGGTAGATTAGAGCAACGTGCTGGAGAGTTAGACATGGCTAGAATTTTTCAGTAGCTCAGCTCCTGGGTTTTGAGGTGAAATCATCCCTCATAATAAGCACACATTGTTTCCATGGAATTATTTCACTGAGGAGTTGTGCAGCCTGATAGTATAATCCTCCCTTTCAGAGCTTTGTGTGTTAAATTAACTCCTGTGTACTTAGCATTCTTCCACTAACTTTGTGATTTGGCCTGCAGCTTTTGATTCAGAGACACACTTTCAAACAAATGTGGGCATCTGTTTATGTGAATACCCAATTGTCATGGTTTAAGCTTAGTCGTAAATTAGAAAAGCATGTAGCCTGCTCATTCCCCGTCCCACAACCTGTCCTTCCCCACCCCCTCCCCACTCCCGGAGGGATGGGGAGGAGAATCAAAAGAATGTAACTCCCACGGGCTGAGATAAGAACAGTCCAGTA
>WYDI02025239.1:0-11370 GCA_009867235.2 Psittacus erithacus | reverse complement strand
TTATGAAGTCTTAGGGATTTGGTTTTGTTTTTGTGATTCTCTTGATTAGTTTTTTGTTTTTTTTGTAGGTGGGGGGGGGGGGGGGGCTGGGTCCATATACTCTTCCTCTATTTGCTGCTGTGTGAATACTGGTGCAGCGACATGTAGATGTGATATTATTTAAACTATCTGTACAGATGTAGTTCTGAAAGTCCATTGCAGCAAATATGTCAGTTGCACACTCATAGTATTTCCCAAAGAGCTCATGTTTACTGAAAATCAAGTAACAAAGCCAAATAACTGCCACCTACAAAATGCTTTTATTTGGCTTCTGTTTTGTTTTAATTGCAGTTCAGGCAAATTATGCCCCCTATTTCTTTGATAATGGAGCCAGAAGCACTAATGGGAACATGGCACTTCTCAGCCTTTCGGAGGACACACCGATTGGTCAGTATTAAATTAATACGTTTAAATTGTGAAACTGGACCTTCTTGCTCTTTTGATTAGCAACATATATTTTGTTGTTGGTTGTTGTTATATACTGTGGTCTTATGTGCTTTTCTCTCAAGCTTTTAATTGGCCTGAATTTAAAATTACATGTTTGAACTGCAGCTGTAATTAAAAACACAAATTTTAGCTCCCCTTTTCTTGGTCCAACAGTCTCTTCACAGCATCAGAGCACAGATATTTCTGGGATCAGAAATAAATTAACGGGGGTGAGAAGCTTCTTACCAATCTGTAGATGCTTATGAGAAGAAAACCTAGTTGTTAGTAATTTTATCAGCCTTAGTAAATGCAAGCTGTACATTGAAAAGTAATAGAGGCATGATTTTCTTTGAACAGTTATCACATTTTTCACGTTTATGGTACAAATGTTGTGGTAGAAAATGTTTCTACTCTGAGTGAAAATTGCTTTGTCCAAATAACTGATGTTTTTCAAAAAGGGTTTGTTTTATTGAAAATTCAAAAATTGATACATTTTTCAGCTTTCAGCATTTTGAGGCAGATCTATTTATGCTTCTTTTAACTGTAGTTGCATTAAGAAAAATTCAGTAAGAACAAAAAGGCCATTTATAATCAATATTTTTCTTGGGGAAAGAATAATTTCCTAACATTAAAAAAAAAAATTATGCACAGTCCATTACAGTGATGAACATTGCCTTTTCTTCAAACGTTGTACTGAGGTTTGGTTTAGGATTGGCTCCTGTTTGTCTGTAGCTTTTACAGTCTAAATTAGGAGAGCCCTTAGCTATTGCAAACTGAATACTATGTTACCTGCCTGATCCATAGAGGAGGGAGATGGCTGTGCAGAGGGTTGCATCCAAGCCCCACCCAGGGCTTAGGCAGCTGCGGGTGGCAAGGGTGAGAGAAGGATCCAGAGAGCACAGCCCCATCTGAAACACCAACACTGCTGCCCTTCCCTAAACATGACCAGGGTCACTCATTGCTCTGGGAAGCAGCTACCTGGCATTTGCCCAAAGTCTCCATTCCTGGCCCAGTGGTATCAGCGTCAGCCAAGATCCACACTGGGCATGCTAAAGGATGAAGAGAGGGTGACTGGGAAGCAATGTCTTCTTTGCCTGCTCAACCAAAGAAGAGGAGGGGGAGAAAGTGGGACATAGCATAGAAGTGACGCATCTAGCCAAAGAACTTAAAAAAAGCTTGCTTATGATGCAGAAGGGATTTGCAATAAGCTTGATCAAGCTTAAGGTGGAAACCTCAGCTGAAGGCCAGCAGTAACGTAGTGGCATTTGCAAAAGCTAGAGGCAGATCAAGGAGCTGCAGTTTTTGCTCTGCTTCTGTCTGAATTCATGCAGAAACCACACTTGCTCAGCCTTGGCAATCCAGACAGCTCTCCTGATTCTGGAGTAAGATTAGCCAGTGGAATCATCCGTCTACCGGTGTACATAAGGCTTGTAATGGCAGATAGCCACAGAATGGGACCCTGACTCAGCTTGTCTGAGATGGTGTTTGCCAGCTCCACCACTAAAGCCGCACACAGTACAAGTTGTTTGTCATCAAATTCTCATGCCCTGGTGCAGTGCCAGACTGCAGACATTACAGAGCATCAGCCTCTCCCCGCCACCACTGGGAGCCTCCAGCCACCTGCATGGGGTTGGGGAGCTAAAGATGGCACAGAGCTGCAACACAGTCAGAAATGTCCTTCCTATCAGGAGCACACCACCACATATACTCTCGGATGACAGCCCTCCCTGCAGCAGCAAAGTGCAGTAATTTGCCAGCACTGAGACACAGTGCATCCGCTGTGGGGCTCCAGGCAGGGGAAAAAGGAGAGCATGCGTGCTTCAACAGAAAAACAGGAATGTGAGGGATCAGAGCCCAGGTTACTGCTCTTCTAACTAGCCCAAGGAAGAATTATGACAAATACATGATGGCTTTTGCATGTGCTTTTGGAACATTAGCAGCCAGATTAGGTACATAGGGGTCCTGGAGAGTTTATAATTTGGTTGCAGCAGTGAAAAACTCAAGCTGCTCTGTTGTCAGTGCTGCTGTGCTTTATGCCTGCTGGCTTCAGCCAGTGTGTTTACACTGCCTGGCTTGAAATTCTAATTTGCTATATAAATGTGCTTTAAAAGACGAGAGAAGAAGCTTCTGAGTTAAAGTTCCAGAGGTGCCACCAAAAGCACTTATCTGAGGTGAAAGGTTAGAAAGTGTTGAGCTTAGGCTTTTCCAAAGGGCCTAGAGAAACTCTTGGGAAAGGGCGATGCAGCTGCCAGTGCTTCTTTGGGCTAATTCCCAGAATACTTTGACTAAAAGCTGTAAGTATTGCAGGGTCCTCTCTCATGAAAGCACTTTGGGAAATTGCACTGGAATATGGCTGTTTGTGGTTTGCTCAATGAAAATTGCTGTGGCTACCCCCCACCCATGTTAGCACACTCACCCCTTGAAGGTGCTTTGGCAGGGGTTCTTCAAGGGGAGGGCACAAATGACACCAACTGTGCTGCAGTGCTGGGTGTGCATTCAGCTTTATGAACGGTGAAAGTACCAGGGTTCACATCAGACCACAGTCAGAGCTTCATGCCAGAGCTCAGTGAGGGCTCACACTAAATGGCTACCAGGCTCACCCTTTTCTGTGGCTCCCATGATGGGTCTCACACCACAGAGGAGGCTGTTACTCTTCATCACTGTGCACCGATCTTCTCCAGAAGGAGGAGGAGGATGTATCTGGACCCCCATATCCATGTGCAGTCTCAAGCATTCACATTCCCGCAGTCGTCTTTCAGTTTGAGGAGGATGATCAGTGACAAAACAGGGGGATTAAAACTTCCGTATGTTTGATTCTGGATGGCTTCACTCAGGTTTAGGTGCTGCAAATTAGGCAGGTTGCCATTAGGTCTTCACTGTGGTTACATAAAATATGGAGTCGTAGGCAGGATGCTTTTCTTGGCAGCAGCAATGCCACAGACAGCAGCTTTAATAAACCTCCAGGAATTTTACAGTCTTTGGCCTTGCTGAGATTACAAGCAGTTGGCAAGATGGTGTGTGTTAGTTATATTCTCAGGCATCTGTAGGCAAGGGACATAGAGCATTTTGAGCACTGAAAGGAGATGATGCATTCTCTTTGTGCCTATAAAAAGAGAAATTGCAGTGCTGAGACCGCATGAATGCATCAAATTCAAGAAAAATCACATTATCCTGCTTATATCATTCTTAACTTGACCTTCTTTTCCCTTTTGCAATTTTGCTTACTTACAGATAGTTGTAATCTACCAAGTTACATACGCTGTGACAGAAGCTATCGTAAAAAGAGCAAATACTATTTCTGTATGAAAGCTTTAAAGAGTCTGCAGATTCCCAGATCCCATTTATTGCAGAGCATGAGAGCCCCAGAGGTAAGAAAGGCCAGAACAGCAGTCTTTTCCAGTGCCAGATTTAAGAATAGGAAAAGTTAGAAACCGAAGTAGCAGTTGCAGTTTTTGTGGCTGTTTGGCAGGGTAGGTGGGTGATTAGCACTTTACAAAGAGTTGCCCATGTACATGCAAAAAGTACATGTGCTTGTCCTAATCAAGGTCTTAAGGCACGTGCGGGATGCTATTTCAGGTTGTTTGTTTCATCTTGCCTCATTAGTCTCTATAAGCCTTCATAGTGAGGGCAGAGTGGGACTGAGAAGAGCTGCAAAGCCAAGGGATTGAAGCATACTGAAAAGGCCTAAGTTCATTACTCTCTCAAAGCCCAGCCATCATTGATGCCCTGGAGATCTTTGCAATCTCATCCTGGTGGTTTTCCTTTCTTTTTTCCCCATGTGCCCAAGTGTGCACTCCCCACCATGAAAAGCTAGTTTGCAGTGGTGGCTCTTTGATCAAAGCTACAGCTGCCAGCTACCTACCAGTGGCTGAGCATTTCAGGTCCCTTCACCCTTCAAGCTTCCCCTGCTGTTTCTACACACTCCTGGTCTCATTTCTTCCCATCATTCATAGCTGGCTGTGGAGAGCTGTCTTGTCCCCTCTGGTACCCATCTTTTCTATCACCCTGATCCAGCTGATTCTCCCCATACTGGTAAGAATCCCTGCTAATGTGTTTCCTAGTCGTTCCTTCAGCTCTTGGCAATCCCACCCTGCCACTCTGCCATCCCTCTGTATGTGGTTCTGTATTTCATCCTTCACAGACATAACTGCTGAACCTGCAAGGAATTTTTTCTGCCCACCATTTCCAGCCCTCCTTGTCACCAAAAGAATCTGAGTGAGAGAATTGACACACTTTTTTCTATCCTCAGAAATTATAATTCCTTTCTGACTAGAAAGGACACAGACCTGGATGATTTATCCCAAACTGTGTCTTGAAACCTAGAGAGACCCACCAACATGTCACATTCAGATGGTCCCAGAAAGGCTAAAATTTGGGAGGCGCAGAAACTAAAGTCTTCCTCTTAAGAAAACTAGAAGCTTCCAGAACAAAACTGTAAACCACAGCCTGCCTTCTGCACCACTGCAGCAGAGCTGACTGCACAAAATAGAGCCCCGCTGCAAAGCAGAGCACTACACAGACATGCACAGATGACTCACAGGTGCTACAGCAGTCACTTTTGTATTTATTCTTCCAACAGAAACTGCAGATACATCTGAAAATTGCCCTCAGATGGTTTCTTCCCAGTTGGTTGCTGTGGGTGCCATGGGGGACACATTGCTGTTGTGCTGGTTTGGGCCTCATGCTGAGCACTTGGTGCCATGCCCTCTTGCAGCTGCAGGGCCTGTTTTGCAGCAGGCCCAAAAGCCGTGGCTTTTGGGGTGCAGGCAGCACAGTGTGCCAGGGTGCAGGGAGGGAGCAGGACTCACCTGGCTGTGTGCAGGAAGCAGAGGTAGCTGGTAGTGAAGGGGAAAGGAGACATTCTTGGTGTGTGGTCCATGTCCTCCAGAAGCCTGAGCTCCCTTTTTCCTGGGATGAGCTTGAAATGTAAACCAGCTGTATGTAGGTTTTGTGTTAACTGTCCATCACCTTTCCTGGTGGGGAAATGGGTCTTTGGCTGAGACAGGTGCAGAGCAGGCATAGAAACTTTGGCAAGATGGTGTTTGCTGTGACATTGGCAACTGAGATGCCCTGTCCTGGGAGCACGGCCATGGATGTCCCTCTCAGCATCTTGCTAACAGGTGCGGCTGTAGTGACAAAGGACAATGGGGAACTTAGCATGAATCCAAAATGTGCTTGCCTTGTTTGGCTTGGCAGGGAGGGGATTTGATTGCTGAGATGAGATGAGCAGAGATGAGTGTGTCTTCAGTGAGAGGACAAAACCAGCCCTCAGAGAAAAACAGAGAAAGACCAGCCTGGCTATGAATAAATTTAAGTCAGAAATGAAGTAAAATAGAATAATGGTGTCATGGAACAGCCATTCATCCTCAGTGGCAGGAGCAAAGACCAAATGATTTTTAAGATGGAGTAGAAAAACAGAGTGAATGCCTGGAATGGCTCCTGGGAAGCAGCTGTAGCAGGGAGTAGCATGCAGCAACCTGGGGCTTTTCTGTCCTAGCCTGCTGTGCCATCTCTCAGGTACTCAGAGCATCAATCTCTTCCAGCCGGGGCCCTTACACAGCATTTGCTAACTCCTTGAGTAAAGATTCTTCAATTCCCTTATCTTTCTGACAGGGAGAGGCTGTTTACTTGGTCCTCACTGATAAGATTCGAGCTGTTTTTCTCATTTATTTTCTTTTCAGCAAGTGGAGACAACACACTGAGAGGAGGTTTTTAATTGGCATTAACACTGTGCTGAGAAGTGTTCTCAGGGGTGTTAATGATACAGACAGTACTGTGTAATTCAGAGAAAAAAAAAAGAATTATAATGAGCTAGAGAAAGAAATTTTGATCCACAATCCAATTTAAAGTGCACACAAGTGTTCTGTGTTATGAAAAATGAGAAGTATCAGTTTTAGCTAGGAAGCAGACGGTCCAGTGTAAATGGATCCATGACGTCCTTCATTACTTCCTCAGAAACCTCAGTAATCTGAGTCTGTACCAATATCAATGTTTGTTCTCACATTCAGCAGCAAGAAAATTCCTGTTTTCCTTAGGAGAAAATTCCTTTAAAATGTGGGAGAGAAAATCGTGAGATTGGAAGAAGCAGACCAGGTTCAAACATATTCACCTAAACTTTCATAGTCCCAGAGTGGGTGGTTCAGAGCAGCCCCAGTCACAGCATTAGAGCTTGTGCCTGCTTGTTGTGCACAGGTGCCAAGAGACCCCAGATGCAGGTTGTGATGATCATCCTGTTTCTCTACTGCACATGAGCTAGAAACAGGCAGAACAAGCAAAGGTGTATAAAGTGGAAGGGACAGGAAAAGTGAAGAAAAAGGACAGAAAACCAGCTAAGTAGTAAAAACTTCTAATGGCCAAAAAAGAAAAAGCACTGTGTTGGTAATGATGCCAGTGAAGTGCTGGCAGTCAACGCCTGAATCCTCCGTTTGACCCCAGCTGTGATATTAAGGCAAAGCTTTTGAAAAACAAGAATAAAAGCAGTCAGTGCTGCTGCTGCAGAACCTTCAACAGGCTTGAAATTTCTGTCTGTTGTGTAGAAAGCTATATCAGGATGCAGGTGTCCTTTCAGGACACTATATTTTAGCCCATCTTATTCCTCTCCTTATATTTCTTTGTACTTACAGTTCAGTTCCAGTGAGAGAAGTGTCTCATCATACCTCCCATTGTCTTTCCCTAATAATCTTGGGGGATCTCAGTTACAGATGTGTTGTTATTTTGTACTCTGTTTTGTGGGAAAGATTCCAAGAAAAATGTGGAAAGTGTTTTGCAGTTTTGTGAACCTGTTTTGCAAATCTTGAATATTCGTTGGATGGCTGAGCCAGTTTACAACAGGGTCTCTGGTTTGAGCTCCTGTGAGCCCATTGGATTTTGCAATGTGAACATTTTTCTGTATAAAGTTATCCAAATATTGCCCTGGTAGTTATCATAAGAAAGGTTACTTATAAATGAGCACAGATCCCACATGGCTTGGCATAATCTCTTGTTATGCAAAGACGACAGTCATGTTTTCTAAATATCACCTCTGAAGCCTGAATGTTGCACGTCTGTTAAGCCCACTGATATGTTTGCTTCACATTTTGCATGCCAAGGAATAAGGAAATGAGGAATGAAAGGTTGCATTGCAAAACTGAGGAAACATTCCAAAAGCTGACCTGTCAGTGCTGTGGGCAGGACCTTAACCAAAGCTTAACAGAAACTTATGGACCCAGTCAGTGAAAAACTCCACTGCCACTGCAGAGAGGGTATGAAAAAAAGGTTATGACTTTTTTTACAGAATTAAAAATCTCGCAAACTCAGGGCCAGGGTAGACTCAAATCAAAACAGGAGTCCTCTGGGCTCCCTTTAACAGTGTTCTTCCTTCACTTTATGCTAACTTTCTTAGCAGGGATCCTTCCATCATATCTTTTGAGTCCCATGCACAAGCAAAACTCACTACTAACCGCTGAGTCACTTGGCTACAGTATTTCCAGTGCAGAAAACTTAGACGTAAAGCACAGTTTCTTTTCCAAACCTCTGCAACTTGAATATCTCAGGTAACATACACAAGGCACAGTAGATTGGAAGGACACAAGGACTTTGGTTTATATTTCAGGCTTGTTTAACTGATATTTGTAAGGTGCTTGAAATTATTTGGATGAAGATATTAACACACAGTAGAAGGACAGGCATGTAAGTTTACAAAAATAATACTGATAAACCCTTCCTGTGTTTTGAAACCATGGGTGTTATAACTCCCCCAGGAAGTAGCACTTGTTATAAACAAAGTCAGTTTACTGGAAAAACTGGCACCAACTTCTCAAATGTCAACAAATAGCAATAGCAATCTCTCTTTCCCCAGCCTGTGAAAGAAATACATTGATGAGTCTGGAGAATTTATTCATTGGCATGAGCATGAGTGGGTGTGTCAAGTAAAGAATTTAATGAGAGGGAGCTAATGAGGGGGAGTGAAGCAGGAAAGAAGTCTCTTGTCTTAATTAGTTCTGAAAGTGTAAAAGTCTGCAAATGTCCTTGCATCTCCTGGGCTTCAGAGCCTAGGTCCACTCCTGTGGGAGTGCTGCTTTCCATTGCCAGATCCTTTGCCTGCTACTCCACAATTTCATTGATCCCATGGAAAACAGGAATGTGAGGGAGTGCCTCTGGTACTGTTGAGAGTGTTGCCCAGTCCTATAACAGCACCGCTTCTGACTCACCTGGGCTGAGAATTAGTCAAGAGCTTGTCATCTATGTAAACACAGTGTGAACAGTGTTGATCTAGGCACAGAAAGGCTATGAAGTGAGAACAACCAGCACAGATAAACTTGGTTTAACAAGTAGTCCAAAAAGAGGCAATCAGGAATATTGAACTGTCTTCTTATCCATATATCTTCTCGTATATATCATATATATACGTATATACGAGTAAATGGGTTTGATTCAGAAAAGCTTTGCCTGCTGCAATGTAGCTAAGTTCCTAAGGAACAAACCTATAAAATACTAAATGAAGAAGCCACAGCAAAATGCTGTTAAATGCAAATTTTTCAGGTACCCATGTGTACACTCTTAATGGAACTGATCCAGAAGGAGATCCAGTGATGTACAGCATGGCCTATGAAGCTGGATCAAGGCGCTACTTTTCTGTTGACAAGAACCTTGGAAATGTTACACTGGTTGAGGAGCTTGACAGAGAGGTAATGGCACCACTCCCTGTGTTCATGGGATATCCTTCAGTTTACTTTGATCTGCAGCTTTGAGGGACAATGGCAACTTATTTTTCCCCAAAACATGCAATGTGCTTTGTAGTTCTGAGACATTAAGCTTCACTCATAAAGTTGGTTTTCAGTTGACTTGTGCCACTGACACTGCTATCAAATTTTTCAGCAGCTGCCTGTCCAGCTCTTTCTTAAAGAGAAGTTCTCTTTATTCCTATCTTCTCCCAGCTGCACTCCATCAAGAGCCTAGAGGCAGTTAGAGTCCTCTCATACACAGACAGGGTCTCTGCTGTCACTAAGAGGAAGCAGAGATTTGTAGTGTTCTGGGATACTTCTCTAGTTATACTGTACCCCTGCAGCCCATTAACCATGTAGGGTAAAGATGTTCCCAGCAACAATGGCCTAAAGGCAGCCTTATTCTGGGAATACAGACACTGAACCTTTCACTTTTCCTTCACAAGGAAGGGTACACAGTTCTTATTACACCCTTCAAAATACTGTGTACTGAAACAAAATAATTTTGAGCCAATTGTACCTTTTTATGGAATATTTCTTGAAAAGGATGACTGATTTTCCCTAGCACTTTATAGGACAAAAGGGATTTCCAGACCAATCATTTCCTGATAGTAGCCACAGAAAGTCCAAGGAGCCCCACAGCTGAAGCCTTTGAGGGATCTTCCTAGCCTCTGCTGTGATTGCTTTGTGGTATTGTTAGTTTCACCTATGTACTGAGACATTTGAATCTGCAGTCCCTTTTTCAGTTAGGGCAAACACCAGCTCTCTAACAAAGGAATTTTCTTGGATTACAGAAGGAAGATGAGATTGAAGTTATTGTCAGTATTTCAGATGGCTTGAGTACAGTGAGTATTTAATTATGCTGTATCTTGTAAAACTGCCTGTCTCCATATGCCTCCTACTATTAAATTGCCTTACAGGGACTATCTCATTTTATCAGAAAACATAATCTCATTAGAGTCTTACCTTCTCTTTCAAGAGCCACTGAACTCCCGATAACTCAAGTCTCAACCCAGCTTCTTGCTTGGATATTTGAGGATAATTACAATGCAGTGTGAGCTGAATGACTGACTTAGTGTCCTACAGAATTACAGCAGTTTCCTCTGAAGTTTCACTCTCAGATCAGTAGTATTTGTACCTAAGATCTTGAAGGCTCTTTGGAGAAATGCATGTCATTATAGGAACTAGCATTGGACACCCAAGCACTGACTGTCCCTCATCTCTGCAATGTTTCTCTAGCATGACATTAAGAAGATTTGCTTAGACAAAGGTGTGGGGGGGTTCTTGTCTGCTGCTGAATCAGCTTCAATCACATCTAATCTGAAGATTTATCTGAGGCATTGCGCAAGCATACAGTTCTAGTTCTACTTGGCATTTTCAGTTTATGGACAGATGCTGTCACAGCCAGGATATTAGACCTGAGCTTCTTCACTAGATGTGTCACAAAAGTGGGACACTTTTACTATAGATAAGACTGGATAACTCTAGAACCCTTCCTCATCTCACACAAAGTAACTGAGATTGCTGCAACAAATTTTTGGGACATGCCAGCATCCTACAGCCACAACTGCCCTGGCAACCTCTGCAAATGGGAAATAGAGAGATCAAATAGTGGGAAACCAAATGGGATTTCCTGTATCTTCTTTTGTTTACTCAGTTTTGGTAGCGTAGTGCAAAGATATTCGATTACAACATAATTTTTCATTGCCTTTGACTTTGACTTAGTAGACATATGAACAGGTACATGTTGAAAATCAGCTTGAGTCCTAATATGCTCTTCATATTCTACTCCAGGTATCTGAAAAAGTCAGGATCCTTGTAATGGATGCTAATGATGAGAGCCCAGAGTTCATCAATACACCTTACATAGTCCAGGTCCCAGAGGTTGGTGAAGTTCCTTTGCATACTGGAAGTATATATCAGTACAATGTAAAGAGGACCTAATATTTTTTCAGTAAAATAACAAGATACGCAGGACTAACTTGCATTCTTTTGGTATAGGGTTTGGGTAGTGTCGTGGTTTAAGCTTAGTTGTAAATTAGAAAAGCATGTAGCCTGCTCATCCCCCCCCCACAACCTGTCCTCCCACCTCCTCCCCACTCCCGGAGGGATGGGGAGGAGAATCCAAAGAATGTAACTCCCATGGGTTGAGATAAGAACAGTCCAGTAACTAAGGTATAACACAAACCACTGCTACTACCAC
>WYDI02025238.1:0-67477 GCA_009867235.2 Psittacus erithacus | reverse complement strand
GGGTTGCCCAAGGAAGTTGTGAATGCTCCATCCCTGGCAGTGTTGAAGGCCAGGCTGGACAGAGCCTTGGGTGGCATAGTTTAGTGCGAGGTGTCCCTGCCCATGGCAGGGGGGTTGGAACTAGATGATCGTAAAGGTCCTTTCCAACCCTAACTATTCTATGATTCTATGACTACAACGAGTGAAAGACAAAAAGGAAGGTTCATTATTGTAGTTTCTATCACTTGTTTCAAAATAGAGTACCAAAGTAATAAAATAAAATCTTGTAAAAATCTGACAAATTGTACAACTCAGGAAATCTCCCCACTTGACACTTTCACTGTTTGTTTGTGTGGAACCAGTTTCTGGAAAGATTATTTACAACTACATTTTGATTCACAGTTCTACTGCCAAAATTTAGGAGGATCACAAATTTTAAGCAGATGAACTAAACTGACAGGACTATTCAAGTTGATGTCAAACACTCTAGCATTGCCTAAACTACAGGGTAAAAGCTTGCCTAACTTTGGCATTTAAAAGGGCAACCAAATTTATGTACACTAGGCTTTATGGCTTTCTTTTGATACAGAAAGTTTAGTGTCGATATTTAAAAAAGAAAAATAAAAACCATTATATTTCTGACATACTTGGAACAAGCAAAAAACCGAAGACATGGTAATTACACACAGATTTCCAGCGTTCTGGGATTCACATGGTATATTAAATCTATCTTAGGATGTCTTTAGTCTTTTTGCCTTCTCACACATCTTTTTAATGTGGTTCTAAATTTAATTCCCTTCTACACTTTTTGATTTGGATGCACTGCTCTTGATGAACATTTCTACATTCTAACCACACACAAGAGCTCACCTTGAATTTTCCTGACCATGCTGCTAGGTGGTACTACAATTCCTAGCAGAAGCAATGACAGTGCCACAGAAAAATATACAGCAGCGCAATACTTAGCTGTTGCATAATCTGCTCCCAGTCAGCTTAGTACAGTTGTTGCCTTCAGGCTCATGGAGGCATGCTGCTTGGATTTGTGGATTGTAAATGCAAGCATGTGAATTCAACAACACTGCAGTAGAACAAAGGATGGCTAGAACAATGCATCCATTGATAAGTAACATACCGTTACTCCAGATATAATTGGGGCTTTTCCTTCAATTAGTTTATATATTTCTTGAACTGCTTCCTCATCACTCTTGTCCTTAAAACGCTTCTTTGAGAGTTCTTGAAGAGCTTCCTTGAACTGCTCAAAAGTGATAGTTCTGGAAGACTTTCCCCTACAGAAACACACAGAAATTAAAACAAATTACAAGAGAGCACAACAAGCATTCCAAGAATAGCAGAATACCACAATGAATAACAGAACACTGCAGTGCAGCTGCAACACAGGAAGACCCACACAGCCCGTTCATGGTGTCACATAAAACATAACCCAAGAACATCACTTTATTAATGTACACCAGTAGGATAATGCTTTAGAAGTTTCCCTTGATCAATGTTCAGAAATAAAAATGAAATAAAGGGACCTGGTCTGTGTCAGAATGCCTGCAGCTCATCAAATCAAATTCATGTTCTCATTTGGCTGATCGCTTGTACAGCCTCAATGTGTAAAAGATGAACTGAAGCATCTTGGGTGAGTTTTGGGTTTTTTTTTTTTAATTCCTCTTTGAATAACTGGTATTGTCATATAATTCACTTTTCATGTATTCACAAGTAAATTAAGAAAAACGCTATTGTGTAAAGCAAACTATTGAAAAGCATCCACAAAACCTGAAATTCCTCCATTAAAGAATGAGGATTTTTAAAGTGATGCATTTAAATTCAGTTATCTGCTTTCCTTTAGATGATCGACTTCATAAAACATTCAGATTCATGGAAAACACAATATAGCAGTCCAATACACTCACATCCCCCCCCAGAAATTCGGAGCTGAAGACTTTCACTAATAGCCTATATTTCCACATTAATAAATTAATTGCATAGGTTTACTTTAGTGGAGAGGATTTTGCTACAGCTATTTTCAGTGGAAAATCTGACAACAGAGTGGGAAATTCACACTTACGAACATGTATTTATACAGTCACTCCTGCAGATCTTTAACACCTATCAGGCCAAAGGGTTCAGTTGATAAGAAACTCAGCGTTAACTACAGAGATGTGTTTAACCAGAAGGAGAATAATGCAAGTCTGTTTTCTATAATTTTGAAAGATTTAGTTTAGGCAGGAGATAATGCAGTGGAGTACATAGCTATTTTCCCTAATATAAAACTATTCCTAGTGCTCCTCATTTTAAAATCCAGGTATGAGGCCACAGCATCAGTGAGATTATTCACGATTTTAAAAAGAAAAATTTTTATTTCTATGAATTATATCACACAAAACCCACACCTTTTCCTGTACTATTAAATTGCAGATTTTCTGATCTTTAGAACAAGAATTTCTGCACCAAAATTTAGCCACATACTTTAAGCTAAAATTTAACAGATCAAGTAGAAAAATTTTCAAAAAATATTCTGATACTTATGCTGAACAAACCCAAACAAAACCAAACCGCACAAAGCAACACCAAAACCCAGATCAGACCTTTCAATAGTGACAGCTGTTTATAAAGAAATAAATGATAGATGCAAGGATAGGGAAAAGGTGTACTGGAAACAGAAATCTCAGGCTAGAAAAATTACCCATAGAAATCTAATTGTTATTCAAGCATCACAGCCATTTATCTATCACTGATTTATCTCTGGTCTCTTCTCAGACATGCTAAGAGGTCTAATCCCCCTCAATTGGAAGGTAGCTCCACTAATAAAAGAAGGAAGTGAGATTTCTCATTTTTAAACAGCAATAGTTACGAAGTTACTCCTATTTCAATTAAACAGAAAATGAGATTTTATCCCAGGCTTTCAAAACAAGGAGAAAATGGTTATTCACAATAAAATTCATCACTAGCACAACCCTTTACATACCATTCATTCCTAGTATCCTGTATTTTCTCCAACACAGCACAACATATAGCAAATCCTTACATCCCTTACACTCCCAATTTTAGCCAGAAATAAACTTTATCTGTGGTTTTGTTTTGTTTTTTCTTTTTTGACCAGACTTTGCTTTTTGCAACTACTTTCTGCTTTAGGTGAAACATATGGTGAAGTATCCCATGGAATTAATGGAATTAGCTAGTAAACAAACATTGTGGAAATGAAGAATATAATCCAGTATTTCATTAATCAAAAAGACACATGGAATAAAATGCAATTAACTACCTGGAATTTGTCCAGGATTCTCATTAATGGAATTAACATCCCTCTTCTGATGAAACATGTCCAAGAATTTTTAACTAGCTCAAAAGGTCAGGACTTCATTTTGTTTTGCCTCTCATTTAGAAAAAGATGGCATTAGCAATCACTGCAAAGTTTCAGCATGACACAGCACTAGGGCCCTTTTTCACTAGAGACTCACAGCCAAGTCTAAGATACAAATCTTTCAAATGCAATTTTCTGTAGCACATTTGTTACCTGGAAGTCTCCAATCAGGATTGCTACAGTTTATTAGTCAGGATTGTCACAATGGAAAAGGGAATGACCACTTCTGGCAAAATCTGTTGAAGTTCATGTTGACTCCTTTTATATTTACAAACACATGGAAAATATTTTGATTTGAGTGTTTTTTGTTTTGTTCCTCTCCCCTGCCCACATTAAAAGGAAAAAAATGCATGTATAAGGGTGCCAAAAGGAAAAAAAAAAAAAACAAAACATCTCTTTTTGGTCTAAGACACAGTCATTCCTAACTCTCACACTTGGTCTTTTCCCTGTCACACTAACGAAAGAAAGCAAATGAGTGTTTTCCCCAGTGTACCACAAATTGGATACACATATAATCCATGTAGTATTGCTGCTGGACCCAAAAGAAAAACAAACATGCATCATGGCAGATCTTTACCAGCAAAAATTAACTGGAGTGGCATTTAAAAAGGAATTTTTGGAACTATAACACTGGTTTCCTAAATAAAGAGGCTTTAATTTTTCTATACTCCAGAAACATCCCCCTCTCCCTCAAACTATTACAATATTACCAAACCCATTTGAAAAGCATAATAATTCACTCAAAAATTCTGCACTTGCAAAGTATGCCAAGTCTTGTGGAACCCCCCAAGAACTTAATTAAATTAACTTACGACATGTTCTAGTACTTTTTGTATGCCATGTATGGTACATGTATGCCAAGTACCATAGCATCTAAATTACTAAAGTAGCAATGCTGCAACTCATCCTGTCTTTACAGGAAGGTTCAAAAGACCTCTGAGCAGATGCTGTCATCACTGTTACTCAACAAGACAGCATGCCCCTACCCTTTCTTCTATCTGTAGTGTCTTGGTTTGAATGCAGAGCAGAAAACAGACTGAATACATAGAAAAGACAGAAGTAAAGTCTCTTTACTAACCTACACAGCTTGATTTACACACTCAGCCACAGATTGGGCCCCTCCAGGTCCACAAAAACACATTGTGTAGGATGACTTGGGAGTACTGGTGGAATAAAAATTGGACATGAGCCAGCAGTGTGCACTTGCAGCCCAGAAAGCTAATCGTATTCTGGGCTCAAACAAGAGAAATGTGGCCAGCAAGTCTAGAGAAGTAATTCTACCCCTCTGCTCTGGTGAGACCCCACCTGGAATACTGCATCCAGCTCTGGAGTCCTCAGCACAGGAAAGACATGGACCTGTTGGAGTGGGTCCACAGGAGGGCCACAAAAATGATCAGAGAGATGGAACACCTATGAGGAAAGGCTGACAGTTGGGCTTGTTCAGCCTTCAGAAGAGAGGGCTCTGAGGACATCTTACTGTGACCTTTCAGTGCTTAAAAGGGCCTTATAAGAAAGATGGTGACAGACCTTTTAATACAGACTGTAGCAATAGGACAAGTGATAATGGTTTTAAACTAAAAGAAGGTAGATTCAGACTAGATATAAGGAAGAAATTTGTTATGATAAGGGTGATAAAACACTGAAACAGGTTACCCAGAGAGGTGGTAGAAGCCCCATCCCTGGTAGTGTTCAAGGTCAGGCTGAATGGGGCTCTGAGCAATCTGATCTAGTTGAAAGATGTCCCTGCTCCTTGCAGGGGGGTGTGTGTGGGGTGTGTGTGTATGTGAACTAGATGACCTTAAAGTTCATTCCAACCCAAACTATGAAAAATGATAGTACCCAGAATGCTGCATGACATGCAAGGCAGTTGTACCCTCAGCTTACTTCCACCATTTTTAATTCTCTTTCCCATTCAGAAAGCCCCTTCCTGACACCAGCTTTTCAGAGATCATGAGCTAAAGAAATTAAAAAAAAAAAAAGGCAACAAAACCCCCCCCAAGCAAACCAGTTTCTTTCTATTAAGCAATTGCTACAAAGAATCAGCTTCCTTGTGTGTATCTGTAACTTGTTTTTAGGAGCTCATTATAAATATCTTGTTTCCATGGGAATAACAAAACAAATATATTAACTTTCATTTTCCAAGTGTTACAAGTTCAAACAACTTGTCTACAATTAAGTATGCCAAGGGTGATCTCTCAGCTATTAACAGTCTCCTCTTAGGTTTAGCACTCCAGAGAGTTAACAGAGACCTAGAAAGAAGACAAAATATTGTACAATAAAAAAGAAAAGGGGGGAGGGGAAGGAAAAAAAAAAATTAATTAAAAGCTACAGAAATACGACACAAACAGATACTGGAAATGCAAATTAAAACTATCTGACCAGAAAAGGAGACAAAATGGAAAAGAGCAACAACAATGTGAAGAGGGGGGTTGGGGGGGAAGACTTTTACAAAAAAAGAAGTCACATGATTAGCCACCTCAATGAAAAGAATACATAAGAAGGACATTAATAATATAAATTCTCAAAGCCCTGTACTTTATTATGACACAAAGAAACCTTTGTGTTTAGGAAGGATACATTCTTACATGCCATTCTATTTTAAACTCTGTTTCTTACAACAAACAGAATTACTCTAATGTACCATAGTTAAGCGGAGGAAACAATGTATTCCTGGTAAACCCATGAAAGTTGCCTGTATCTATGCATACTATTTGAGCAGACTGAACTTAGAAGAATTTAGGAAGCTTTGCTTCCCATCAAGGGAGCTTCCTTGATGGGTCTCTCCACATGTAACCAGTATGAACGGGAAGATTCTGAACTAAAGCTTGAATTCCAGAGTTTGCTCTTGGAAACTCGAGTTCACATATGTAAAAGCCTCATTTCTGAGCCTGGACATTAGCATAGAGTATAAAAGATCAAACACAGGCCCAAATAGATTGCAGTAGCAAGTGTTACAGTTTTAATTTGCAAATATTACTATTAATAGTGCCCTGTGTTCAGAAGATCAGAACAATGCAGTGTGAAAATGTACTTCTGCTAATTAATACTACTATGTTATTTGGACTTGAATACTATTTGTATTCAGTTTTCTACAATTCTGTCTGAAAAGCAAAGCAAAGCTGTACACTCCACATACCCAATACACAAAATCCTTGACCAATATGAGAAAACTTAATCTCCACAGCACTATTACAGTTCAGTGTTAATACAGCAAGGTCCCCAAAATGGTCTTCTGTCTTAATCTCCAAGCTACCAAAAGTTACCCCACACTCCCATCCCAAAAGGTCACTTTTCCTTTAAATTTTCTTACATTTAAAGAGGGAAAGAAAATGTGAAAATACTCAGAGAAACTTGTGCTCTGGGTAGCATACCAGAAAGAATTACATCATAATACACTAACCAGTACTCTTTTGCTGTGGGAATTATCATCTATCCAGAAGGTATAAGGAGTATAGAAAGTCTGACAAGGGTCTGAAGACAGCATAATTAGGGGTGGGAGCCCAATAAATGTTTTTGCATAAACTTTAGTACAAGTAATTTTGTTTGTAGAGTTTATTTAGTCTAAATTCACCATGGACTTCGGTGCCTCAGTCACCTGAGCAGTTAAGTAAAATTCAAAAACGCCGTATCTTGGAAATCAGAATAAACAGGATTTAGGATACTCCCTATATTTATTGCCTTCCCAAAGCAGTCTCATCCATTCAGAAGACAGCACGAAGAATTCCGCTGGCAACATTATACCTGTGTGGCTTATTTGTCACAGTTCCTGACTTACTGGCACAGTAAGTTTAAGTGCCATAAGAACACTGAGAACAGCCTGTAAGTTGGACTTTTTACAAGTAATGAAATCATATTTCCTAATGGCATTCAGACAGATTTTGAATTTTAGCTGCTTCTGCATTATCTTAACAGACAAAAGAAGTGAAACGGGAAGTGCTCTGTCTAAATCATGATTTTTTTTTTTTTAATCTTAAACTTAAGAAATAATAGATAAATCCTATTTAACTTGTCCAAAAATTTCACTTTTTTCCAAGAGCAATCTGCCATATTAAAAATTCAGTACAGCTGAAACTCCCTGATTTTCTTACAATAGATTTTTCTAATTTACCACTTCAGAGCAGGAACTTTTGGATTATTACTGTGGTATTTCCCAAAGCATTCACTGCTATTCATTCAGTAGAACTGAAAATTATTCTTTTCTTGCTACTTGTGATAACACTCCAAATCTTCTGGATGAAGTCTACAGACGTAATGTACATTAATAGCAATGGTTAGTGGTACTTGTACTGTACATATTGACAGTAAAAGGGCACCACAGACAAATTCATTGAAGGAAAAAAGGATTGTACTGGTATCTGCAGAATACATCACTCATCTAACAGATACATTCTTTTCTTCCAAGAAGAAAATGGTGCTGCAATGTTACCAGCACAAAGTTCAAGACTGATCTGTTTAACCAAGAAGCAAATTATGCCACAACTGGTAGTTCGCTATTTTTCCCTTGTGTTTTATAGTTTTCACTTTCTGCTTTGTTTCTCTTCTGCTCAGCATTTTTACTGGCCATCATCTCCACAACTTACAGCCAAAAAACAGTCCCAATGTAAAGCTAGGTCCCTAGGTAAGGTAAGCAGGCTGCTAGAACCTTGCAAGCTATTGAAGTATTTAACATAGAATCATAGAATAGTTAGGGTTGGAAAGGACCTTTAAGATCATCAAGTTCCAACCCCCCTGCCATGGGCAGGGACACCTCGCACTCAACTATGCCACCCAAGGCTCTGTCCAGCCTGGCCTTGAACACCGCCAGGGATGGAGCATTCACAACTTCTCTGTGCAACCCATTCCTCACTACCCTCACAATAAAGAACTTCTTCCTTATTTCTTATCTCAACTTCTGTTTAAGTTTGAACGTGTTACCCCTTGTCCTGTCACTACAGTCTCTAATGAAAAGTCCCTCCCTAGCATCTTTATAAGCCCCCTTCAGCAGGTATGGGAAGGCTGCTATGAGGTCTCCATACAGCTTCTCTTCTCCAGGCTGAACAGCCACAACTTTCTCAGCCTGCCTTCATACGGGAGGTGCTCCAGTTCCCTGATCATCCTCATGGCTCTCCTCTGGACTTGTTCCAACAGTTCCATGTCCATTTTATGTTGAGGACACTAGAACTGCACACAATACTCCAAGTGAGGTCTCACGAGAGCAGAGTAGAGGCAGGATCACCGCCTTCGACCTGCTGGTCACTGTCCTTTTGATGCAGCCCAGGATAGTTGGTTTCTGGGCTGCGAGTGCATACTGAAGCCAACTCATGTTCATTTTCTCCTTGACCAACACCCCCAAGTCCTTCTCCACAGGGCTGGCCTGAATCTCTTCTCTGCCCAACCTATAGCTGTGCCTGGGATTGCCCTGGCCCAAGTGTAGGGCCTTGCAATTATATCCTGTGAAGATCTGTTTCTTGCTATATTACCAGTCAAGAATGAAACAACAAAATTTAATATACAACGCAAAAAATTGACAAACTAAAAAGAGAACAGTTTCTTGGATAAAACTGAACAATGTATGACTAGCCCAAAGCAGAGACTTGTGCAAATATCTGACAAATACAGCTGAAGAAAGAAGAGGGGTGGGGAGATACTCTAATACAATTCTGTCAGGTTCTTTGTGCTGCACTACCAGCTCTAAAAAAGGTGGTTTTAAAAGAACCAATTAAGAAAACAAAGCTTGAGGTATCACCTTGCATCAGAGACTTTTGCCCTATTAATGGGTAGAACTGGGATACCAAAATTAGATATCTGGATGTTCATGCAAGCAGGAGTAAATTAGAAATTGTTAAGATATCCTTCCAGAAGATATCTTCAGAAAAAATGATCCCAGGAAGAAGCAACAGAATTCTTCAGCTGAAATAGCTGACAATTCTAGAATGCAAGCACCTTTGAGTGCATGGCTATTCACCAAAAGTGTATTCCCTTGAAAGAAAGATTAGGACTGACAAATGAGACATTCATGTGACCTTCTTAATTACTCCAAAACTTCTAGTACCTTGGCCAAATCAGACATAAGGAGGTGGACCACGTGGCTTTATATACCCTATTGACCACAAGGCAATGCCATCATCAGTTTTCTCATCATTCCAGGAGAGCAAAGCAACAAGAGAAGAACAACGCAAATTGCAGTGCAAAATAGTCTGTATATTACAGCAATAGCCATGACTCGCAAAAATCTCTCTGGAGTCAAGGATTAGGCAGCATGGGCAGAAGAACACACATCATTCACTCAGGAACTGAACCTGGAAGTGCCAACTTCCCTCCAGCTGCTTTTTTTCCTCATTACTGAGCAAGGGTAAAACAGTGAGCATAGTTAATTCTAAGTATCTGAAACTGTGACAGCTTCCAAACTGCCATGCTTTGAAAATCTGAACCAAGAGGACATCAGCATCTCACTAAGCCAGCAGCCAATACCTTTATCAGGCTTTATTTTAACTTAAATATTTTAGGAATCTTTCACGAAAACTCTCTTCTATATCTGAGGTTAACCTTTTTCTCCTCTTGACTTTATTTCTGCAATATTTTCTTCCTATATGCTTCACCCAGAGTGAAAATTCCCTTCCATTAAAATAAAATCTGAAGTTAAAAACAACAACAATAAAAAAAAAAGGGCAAATGCGCAAGTTATGAGCCCACCAGCTAAAACAGTACTGGGAAGGGAATAAAGAGGTGGACCAGAGAAGGAAAATTACTTGGCAAAAAGCATGTAGTAGATAAAAGCTTCCAAAGGAAAGCAAAGCCCAGAAAGAGTTAAAGGTGCTCAGAGATTAACGGTACTTAAGGACAATGAGGAAGAGGAAAAGTCCAAGTAGAAAGCAGGCCTGATGATTATACAGGACTTAAAGAAAGAGATGAAATCAGCTTGTAAGAGTAGCAGAATCCACTTGTTTGGAGTTTGGTTAGTAATTTTATCACAAGTGTATTATTTTTATCCTTAGATTGCTGTCTACTTCTGTGGAAGAATCCAGTAAGGGACATGTAATTTACAGAGCATGTTTTTCAGTAACACAGAAATCTATCTTTTGGGTTCATGCACGACTGGCACCATTTGTCAGCACAACTGGTGTGGAAGTTGTGGTGTGGCAGTTGTGGTGTGGCAGGGGTGCGTGACAGCAGTAGGGAAGTAGTCAGAGTACAGACAGATGTAAGTAACAGACTGCAAAAAAAGCCTGCAGACAGGTCTTAGACCCAACTGACAGGGGATAAACTAGTGCCAAAGCAAGAGGACTGTGCCTCACAATCAGGCATCTGCAGACATGCTGGTTATTTCTCCAGAGGTCTCAATTTATTTGCTGCTCTCTTTGGTTCTTGTCATCTTAAGGATATGCACTAGGCTGGGCACGCACACATCATAGCAGAAGGAAGCAGAAACTGTTAACCACAGTCTAACAATGTAATACAGCTCACAGCTGCCAGGGACACTGCTGAGCACATCCAAAACATGAAAATCCAAGGAGATGATGTCATAGTGCTCATTAAGTTAGCCTTATACCAATAAATGACAGCAGTTAAGGACAGCTGAAGATCTACTAATTTTCAATAGCTAATCATTTCATCTGTCAGCCTTCTGTAGCCTGTGATGAGCTTATTACACAAGCTAGTGGTAAGAAGCTATTTTCTCAATTTCAAAAGCTCTTTCTGCTGTTGAAGCACAGAGGCTTATGGCAAAGGCATTACAGCTGAGAGTACAGGGCAAAGAACTGGCATCACCGGTACTTTCTCTGCCAGTTAAAGCAGTGCGCATGAACCCACTGCTTGATAACCCAATAAAAGAAAAATAGGAAAAAGAAAAATAGATAAAGCATCCTTCCAGAGCTCACCAGCAATCCCATATGAGCCGGCACATCCCATACATGTACTAGAAAAAAAACCCAAAACCACAACGCAGCAGCTAGGTTTATTTTGAGTCACTTCTCCCAGCAGTATTAAAAAATTTGATTAAAAAGGAGACCAGTCTACATACAATGAAACAATTTCCAACACAAGCATTGTTGAAAGGGAGCCTAAGTACAGTCACAAGCTGTGCAAGGCCAATGCTGCACAGTTAAATGTCTATGCAAAAGTGATCCCAAGCAGTTAATCCATAGAAACTTACAAAATTGCTTGCAAGTATGAGAAGAAAAAGATCCTGAAGGACAGCTTTCAGACTATTAACTATTATTAGCTAAATTAGCTATAAGCTAAATAGAGGACACTCAGAAATGGAGATGTAACTCAATGAACTTTCTTGCTAGCACCCAGCTGCCTCAGGCTTTTGATAGCCAGTACCTTCCTTAGAGCTTTCTCTCCACATGCATTATCTATGTTTTGACTGTGCTTAACATTCAGGGAAGACGAGTTACCTCTTTTCATGAGACCAGTTAAGAATAGGATGTGGAAAGAAAATTGAAATCTCCACAGCAGAAATCAAACAGTTACATAAGACAGTGCTGTTTTTACTAATAAGACTCAGAACAGAAAAGCTCAATATCTCACGGAGGACTAATACTGTATGATTATCTGATACGACATCTTACTTGATTGAGACAAAATGAAAACACAACTACAAGAGGTCAAAGAACAACGGTATCATTAAATAGGACTTGACATAGTAAGATCTCAAGATATTAGAGCTTAAATTATGCTTTCAATTAAGAACTAAACTGGACCTTAAAAGTGAACCACTGCACAAGGAACAGAATAATAACTGAATCCAACTCATTATCACACAACAACAGTGAGGATCCAAGCTTTGTTCTAGCAACATCTTACCCAAAAGTTTTTCTCCTCTCAGTTTTTCCTCAAAATTACATTAAAAACCCCTCCACTTTTATGTGGTGCTAACTTGCCTTAAATTTCTTTCTTGTTTCTCTGGGATTTTGTGATGTTTCAGCAAAAAGCCTAGCTCCATATCTTTATTATGTCTAATATTATTAGGGCTTTTGAATTCCTAGGCAGAGTATCTGTAGTTACTACAATGGCTATTTCACCCACGCTGGCCCAATCCACATCAGAACAGCACTAAAACAACAGTGCAAGATGGTGGCAAGGCAAAGGGTGTGTATTGTGAGGACATGTTTTTAAATCACTATGAAGCCCAAGTAAAATTGCAAGTGCAATCTGAACATTTTCTTACTTGTTCCTATAGGGAAAGATGTCTGGAACACCTTGTTCCACTGATGTCTCTGACAAAACTCCCATACTAACACAGAAGTTACACTGATCAGTATAAAGGAAAAAAAAAGTCACTGACTGAAGACAAGAAAAATGAAGGGAAAGGGATGGAAAAAGCAACCTTTAATTAATGAATATAGAGCATATTCGCTCCATTATTCAGGCACTGCAGCTGTTTGTTAATGACTATACTGCCAAAATACAGCAAGCTTACTCATGTTTTATGGCCAAGAAATTTAGAAAGCACTAAATGATAACTGAGGTACACAGCTCCATTCCAGCTCCAGGATATTTCCCCCTACCCTCTAAGCAAACATTTCCAGTTACAGACTGGTTTGGATTTGGGCTTTTTTTTTGAGAGAAGTATAATAATACTTCATACTACACATAAGAAGTGTCTTTTTATAGCTATTTCTGAAACATAATTTAAACATTGAATGACATGGATTGATGTATTTTGTGACTGTGATAGCAGCTTGCTGCTTCCAACAATGCTACTATGAAAGCCAGAGCATCAGTTTCATCCAGTCCAAAGTGGGGCTTTCCTTTAGAGTTCAATAACATCAAATTGAAAACTAACACATTTTTATCAGACTGTCCCAAAAAGAAAACATCATTATCAGATGGTTTTACAACAGCAAAATTCCATTTTTTCAAAGGGTTTCACAAGGTTGGTTTCTTATGTCAAATCACATATAGGCATGAAAGCTATTTCTGAACCCTGTGACAGCTCAATGATAGCGAACTCTCCTGAGAGGTCAGATATGTTCAGGTAAGTAAAAAAGCATGTGTATGTGGGAGGGGTTGTTTTAGTGATCCTGAAGACAGGGAGAAAACATGAATGTATGTATATCTTAAAATTTTCTGCTAGCAATATGAGAAGGGGGCAGCATTAAAAACAGACAGCTGGGGTTAACTTAAGAGCACAAGCTCAGTTTATGGGACTGACCATGGAGGGAGATAATAAGGTGTGAAATTAAGAACGAAACACCAAGTGAAAGAAGAAAAACTAACTACAATGGCAGTCCATATTTGGAAGTCACATGCAGAGAAACCCACAAGACATGAGTATGTCATAACCAACAGCCAAGGACCAAATCACAACCCTCAAGAAAGGAGGCTCCAGACTGCAGCTACACAACAGCAGAAATATCACGATTTCTCTTTCAAATAAATAAGATGCATAGCCTAAATAAAGAAGAAACTGCACACGCCTCCCTTTCTGGAAGGTGGCGTTCACATATGAAAGAGAAAATTGGATGGTCACAGGAAAGCTTTAAGTATGCAGATGGTCTCCAATCTTCCATGCTATGTGTGTCCCTTGTATGGGAAACTTATATCTCTGCTAAAACTCTAATGTTCACAAAAATGTGCTGCTCCCCCTCCCTGGATTAAAGGATTGTCTTTACAGTGCTGACTCACGTGCATCTGAAACCAATCTAGAAGAAATGCAGCAAATTATGACAGTTAACACCAAAACAGATATTCTCTTACTTACATCACACTTCTCTCAATTCAAAGTACGAGCTGTATGTAGAAGATTCAAAAGTTTACAATAAAAGGAGGTTTACCAATACAGTTTTCTATCTTGTGGACATCATCATCATCATCACAAACCAAAATTACAAGGAACAATTGGGAAGCCTCCAAGATGCTGGAATGAATAGTGAAAGCAGAGAGGAGACTATGAAAGAACAAGTGTACATTCTTTTGGAAATCTGTGACTCATTTAGATCAACAGCTACTGAAGGAAGGTATCAAACCAACGCTGGGAAAGATTCCGACAATTTTGGAGATGTCTAACATAACTTCAGTGACTGAACTAAGGAAGCAGCTAGAATTACTGAACTATTAGGGGAAATTTCTGCCAAATTTAGCCTGTATCTTACATCTGCTGCAAAATCTATCAAGGCACAGGACCCCTCAGCCTGCCAGGATTAAATTAAAGCTGCCACTAGATTAATCCAGTTGAACAATGTTGCTGTGATCAAATACCGCTGAATAGTTAATAGCATTTAATAAGCACAAAATACCGTAGAGGCTTTTCCTTTGAAAACGCTTCTTGAAGAGGAATACAAATTCCCTTTTGACACATCTCTTTCTTTCTTTGTCAGGTCACAACTCTAATTTTTGAATACAAACTGCTGCCCTGTTGAATTTTGCTTTGTACAAAGGGCACTTTCTGTTTCATTTCCGAACAGGAATCATTACAATTAGCAATATTAGCAGTTCATAGTTACTTACACTTAGAAAGTAAGGCTTCCTATCTTTTTTTTTTTCTGAATTACTTAGTCCTGATGCTTACATTTTTTTGAAAACCACTGATTTTAGCAGCTAAAGCAAGAAAGTCAAGTATTGCTCCAAACTGTCATTTGCTGACAGTACATTATTTTGGCGCAAGAAAGATATTCAACACAGCAATATTAATTCCCACAATGTTTGGTATAGGAAGGTAAGTTTTCTAAATTGTGGCCAGTTAATGATGCAATTAGTATTAGAATTCTGTGCTTTTACTCCAGTACAGTCAGAAGACTGTCTTACCTACTATATTCTTATATACCCATTTGACTGAAATACAGACTCCTCTGAATGAGGACAGCTGACAAATTTCCATGGGAGCTAATTAAACAGCTAGTGTCTCATACTCCACTACCACTGGCCACAGGGTAGACTGCTGTTCATAAGAAAGTCAAATATATCCTCATAGCCTGTAAAGCAAAACTGCAAACTGTCTCTTGCAGAAAAATAGAATGACATGAAAACAACAGATTAAGATAATGTCACGTACATATACACTGTTAAGCTCCATGTGCTGTATAGCAGATACCATCCTGCGCAGGTCTACTGTGGAAAACCTCTTAACAAACAACAAACGTCTTTGCAGGGTTACATGCTGTCCATTTCCAACCACAAAACCTTTATATTAGGTATGTTGATACACAGTTAATTTAAAACTAGCTTAAGTACTTGATGAATGTATTTATAGTTAACTTCTCATAATAAGAACAGCAAAATCAGGAGGAGCTCAACAGCAACTAGGTCAGGCCAACGCTGTACTTTGCTTCAACTACTAAACAAAGTCTGATAAGGTAGAACACAACCAAAGCAAGATTTCTGCACTGCTAAATACCTTATATCCTACACCTACATAGGTCAAAGCAGCCCTGTGAGACCACGACTACAAAAACTGTCTTTGTGCCTTTCTACCCTGCAGCAGAAGCAGGGTGCCCACCCGCTCAGAGGCATCAGAAGGCAAATCCCTTCACTCTTCAAAGCTCCCAAAAGCATCAGAGGTTTTCAAATGGAATTCAATGAAGAGGACAAGCAGAAATGTTGGCCAGATTCTTCCTAATACATGTGAATTGGGTACACTTTAAGTGCTTATTTGAAAAAAAAAAAAAATCCCAGCAAATGACAATTAACAACACTGTTAAGAGGTTAGTCAATACTTAACTACTGTATCATCACGTATGTCGGAGAAGTCGTGCTGCTCAGCAAGTGACTTCTTTCAAGATTAAGAGATTACACTTACAGCAAGCATGTACAGGAATCTAACCAACACTTGGCATAAATTTGGATAACTGTCTCCAGAAAGTACATCTTGTCATCTTCTTTATCTCAAGGCCTTGATAAATGGAGTCAAAACACTTCCAAAAATTTCAGCTGTCACGGTAGATAACATCAAGTCAGTGTCCTTAATGTTACAGAAATCCAGTTCCCTATGGGTAACCCTTAAACCTTGATAGCTCTTATGTACCTTCACTATTTACCTCAGATGACTGTCACTGTCCATCTCAACTACACCTTTCACAGATTAGTACTTAAAGACATAGAACTATAACTAAAGGTAGCCAAAGACTGGGAGACACTGTGTAGCATCTAAAAGGGGAAGAAAAGGAACAATCTCCCAAGCATGCATGAGACACTGTATTGCTGGTCATAGAACACAGGACTAAATCAGACAAACTGTTTAAAATGACCAATATTGACTGAAGTTGCAGTCAGCTGGAGTTTCAAATTAAACTCAAAATCAGATGACTACCTCAGCAAGCACAGTTCATCCCAGGATGAAAACCAAACAGCTTCTTTAAATGTTTGCTGAGCATCCTTTCTATAGCTTTCTTCATCTGGCTAGAGAAAACCCAATAGGCCAGTCTGGTGTCTTGACAAAAGAGATCAAGTTAGTTCTGTGCAGTTCAGTCCAACAGCTTTCCCAGCTATGCCATCCACTTCAGCATAATATAAAGCTCTCCCATTGCTCTCATCTGAAGTGAAACAATGAAAGAAAAGCAACCTGCCTGGAAAACGAAACCACAGTTCTAGCTTTTCTGTAAAAGGAAATAATTTCTATTTATTTTTACTGTAAAAGCTTAGAAAACCAATCATGCTAGTTGTGCTTTCTTAATAGGATGAGCTGCTGACAAATGGTAAATGTATTGGTCCTCTCAAGGTAATACTACACTAAATACTCTTCACTGTTCATTTTACATCAGTCCCAGGATTTACTGGGAACAAAAAATGTTCAATCAGATTACAGTCATTACTCTCAGATTTGCATGCAGCAGTAGTAGCCACTCTACATAGGGAAGCGACTGGACAAGATGGCAAACAGTGCAGTCCCCATTTTTCATCTATCCCATATCACAGAGCCTCATTCTTGCAGAAGTGAAAACACAACACCTTTTTGTGAAATACAGACAGCACGTGATGATGAGTGAGAGCTGTCCCCCTTCTCCTCTACGATCTTCTTGTCAGTAGCCTCTTGTATTTCACCCGCACTGCTCTGGGTCAAACAAACTCTCCATTCTCAGCATGATCAGTTCCATTCAGGAGCTCAACAATCACCACACCACAATGAGTAACAAACACCTCAAATATCATGAGGCAGACAAATTCAGGCTTAATTGATACTGCACTGGGAATTACGAGTATGTCTGGAGATCTTGTATAACTGAGTTAGACTCCAAACAATAAACACAAATCTATCCTGTTTTCTCGTTCTGATTTTTCAGTTATGGTGTAATGAACTACAGTCATGTTACAGTACCACTGTATATCTGCTGTTAACTGAAAGAAAAACAACTTATCCTTGTACACACTTTTCTGATTATGTAAAAGCTATCAGTTTCATCTTTTACAATGACAATGAGCACAACTGCTCCTCTCATTAGCTTACTTTCATTTTTAAAAAAATTTGCAACTAAGGGCCATAAAGACCCAAGACATCTGGGCAATGAAGCAAGTGCTGTCATGTGTCATGAGAGTCACAGCCTGGTGCCAAAGATCACCACTGTTCTGCAGCTGCTGGCGCCCATGATCACAAACAGCACTAGGCGGTACAATGCTCTGCTATATCAGCAGAGACAAACAGATGAACAGGTCTACAGCACAGACTTCTCACCAGATGATGGTGGCTTATCCTTTTCTTTAGAGTCTTGTACTTTTCTGTCTGCTGAAGGAACACTCTAGAAAGCTTTTTGCCTAAGTATCCTATGAAGCTTGTGCCACACTTGTGAATAAAGGGTAACAGTGTAAGACTAAAAGGTTTCTCAAACTTTCAGGGCTCTTCCTTCCAGAATAAAGTCAAGGGAAAAAAAAAAAAAGAAGGAAAACAATTCAGTGCTGCTTAGGTCATGTTCTTCATTTGGGGCTCTGGACCCCACACAAGAAGGACCTGCCTGAGCATGTTCAGAGTGGAGCCACAAAGATGCGCCAAGGGCTGGAGAACCTCTCCTATGATGACAGGCTCAGAGAGTCGGGCTTGTTCAGCCTGAAGAAGAGAAGGCTCTGGGGAGACTTTACAACAGTCTTCCAGTACCTAAAGGGGGCCTACAATACAGAGAGGGACTTTTTACAAGGGCATATAGTGACAGGACAAGGAGAAATGGCTTTAAACTGGAAGAGGGAGATCTAGATGAGATGTGAGGAAGAAGCTCTTCCCTGTAAGGGTGGTGAGGCCCTGGCACAGGTTGCCCAGAGAAGCTGCGGCTTCCCCATCCTTGGAAGTGTTCAAGACCAGGTTGGATGAGGCTATGAGCAACCTGGTCTAGTGGAAGGTGGCCCTGCCCATGGCAACCAGATCAGTGCAGCACCACACAGCTGTAGCTGCATTGCATCCATTTCTGCAACTAGCATAATTTGTGGCAAGCTCTCACTAGCCATGCAGCTTTGCAAAGAGCATGGCACCATTCCCAAAAAGGATCTCCAAAACCCAATATGGGGAACAAACACAGCAAGAAAAACTACTAGACTTCAGGAATATCATACATTCTAAACAGACATGAAGTGAAATGTTTTTCACAATGAATTCTTGTCTCCACTGAAACAGCTCACCTGAAGATATTTTCCACTGCTTTTCACCACTGAGAAAGATTTAGGTTTGATTTCAAGTTGCTCCACAGCTTAAGCAGAAACTTACTTGCTTAATGCACAAGACTGCAGTAACGTTTTCCTCTGAATTACAAAATGTCCAGATAGTACAGAAACATTCCCTTTCTGCTGTAGGTATTATGTCTTTTAGCAACTACTGGATCAAACGAAGCAGGAGGTGGCAACCATTACTTAACACATGGACTCCTCTACAACTAACCAGTTCAAGTGATTCTTTTTCTTTCTTTACTGTGGGTACTGCTTCAAACCCACAGGCTCTTCTAGCAGACTCAGGGACCTGGAAATTCTGAAGGCACACCCTAGTGGTTGCAATGGAGGCAAAAGAAGGCCCTGAGTTCTCTGCCTTTTCTACTTGTCACTAGATCACCTGCCACACTGAGCAGCTGGCTCACACTTCTGCTCCTTCACTCCCCTTGTTAGTTTCAACTCCAGCTGAACTCTGGCTTTCCTCACTCTGTTCCTTCATGCATGGGCTATATTCCTCTCACATAGTCTCTCTCCTTGCTTCCACCTCCTGTGTACTCCTTTTTCATGTCTGAGCTCAGTTAGAAGCTCCATGCTCATCCATGCTGCCCTCTTGCCAGGCTTGCTTGACTTCCTGCACATGGGAATGGACTATTCCTGTGCTCAGAGGAAGCTGTCCTAAAGATTAACCAGATCTCCTGGACCCCTCTGCCATCCAGGGCAGTTTCTGGTGGGAAACTGAACAGGCAGAGATCTTCCCTTCTGAAGTTCAGGTTTGTAAATCTGTTATTCATCTTGCTCACTTCACTCAAAATCTTACAACTTTACAGTCACCTGGTTGCTGCAGCCAAGGCTGTCTCAACTTTTACATCTTTAACCAGTTCTTCTGTTTGATTGTGAATAACAAGTCCAGAGTATCTCCTTAAATCATTCATCATACACAAAAGATTTTTTTTTTAATTCAGTTTAGAAATCTCATGGATCACTTCCAATCATTTTAGCTTGGTTAATGTCACTAAGGAGTACTAAGGCACGGGGTTGTGACCAGACCTCAATGTACTTCACTCTCACTCTCAGATTTCAGAAGTCTCTCTTGATATGCTCCAGGTTACCTTTGGAGCACTACTGTTGGTACCCATGAGGAAGACAAGGAACAGGTCAGTCTGAGAAGGCTTGACAAATCTTTGCAGTCCATCTGCAACAACCCCAGGTCGCGCACTCAGCAAAGAATAAAACTCCTGACACGCAAGGCAGGGTCAGAAGATACATGCATCAACTGTCCGCAAGAGGAATCTTCAGTGACTGTGACTGGTACCCACTGCTCCTGACGTCTGCTACAGCACTGTGGCCAGGATATGGTTACAATGACAGGGAAGTGTAACAGCACATGAGACACTCTGGGTGACAAAGGCCATGATCTCTCAGTGATCAGGACTGAGCCTGTGGCTGTTCACTCAACTACTGCTCAGATTTTGTCTAACACACAGCTCATGCTAAGGCCTAATGTATGCTGGGAGCAGCGCCATTAGGTCAGAGCAAGGGCAACATGTAGGCAGGACACAATGGACAGGAAGAGATAAAGATCATTATGCACGTGCAGCTTGCTGTCTCCTGCAGCCAAAATTCTTGCATACTGGTTGCCCGGCAGCCTCTTCAGAATGCACTAAATTATAGAAATTGTGTAGTCCAAAGCCCCTCTGTAGGCAGAGCAGATCATGACTCCTTGTTGCCAGAAGTCACAAACTTTCAGCCTTCTCCAGCTTGACAGTCTCTGTCCACTTGGTCTCCAGCTGCTGTCTCTTCCTCACTTTGTGTAGCTTCGATTTTCCACAAGTACCATGCCAGTGCCATCTTCATTTTCCCCTTCAAAATCTGGAGCCTCAGGGCCTTGACCACAGCACATATTCTACAAGAGAGGCCACAACTGCCCTGACCTCCAGACGCAGGAGCACTCTGTAGACAGGACCTGGATCCTTTATCTTAATCAACTTCTACTTCAATCCATGAAAACTGAGAGAAAAAGTTTACTTTGATGTGTAACAGTCTAAAAAATACTTGCTTCCTAATCAGTAAAACTAACATAGATTTCATATAGCTGCTGTTATAAATTAAAATAAAGCAATTTTTAATGATAGTAAAATTTGATGAAATCAGGCTGACTAAAAAAAAAAAAAAAAGGAAAAAAAGAGGCACAAGATCTCATACCAGAGGTCTACTTCTACTGCTCTATAGTAGTGCTCTATAGTACTGTATATAGTATCATGCAGCATTCCGTATCAGCTGAGCAATGAATCACCCACCACTGCTTTTGTAGGCTTTGTGTCTACTGTGATGTCTACTGACACAAAAAAAGGCATCTTTTTAAAAATCATAATAAGCATACATCATTATGGGTACAGGATTTACACACTTTACATGCGCAAAACAAGCCTGCATATTTGCAAGTGAAACTACATCCATCTTCTTGTAAGTGATCACCGTTTTACTTCTAGAATTTATGCCTCTTGGTAGAAGGGGGAGAAGAGTTAGTTTTGGTTTTTTAAATAAAAAGCCTTCCAAGAATAAAGTGCAAAAGGCAACATTAAATTTGGCATTCTCAGGCAAGAAATGAAATTGGATCTTAATTTCAATTAACATACAGAAATTGTGGTAAACAACACCTTCTTTGTAACTTACCTGGAGTTTTATCCGTAACTGCACTACTACTTCACAGTTTGCCTGTGAGAGATTTGATTAGCACAGATTATGCTCTGCATATCATTCTATATCCACTTAAAACTCGCTTCCTGATGCAGACATATTAAAGTACACAAGTTAACTGTTATGCTTACTTCATGCAAAAAGTAGGATTACACAAATCAGATTCTGTGCCACTATTAAAAGAATCTCTCCAGTAGAGGAGTAAAACACAACTTAAAACTACTATGTGCTTCATTCATATAAAGACCACTTCATACCTATTTACATATAAAAAAAATTTAAGAGAGGCTTCAGTAAAATCTTTTAAATACAAATTACTTCAGAGAAACCTAATGGAGAGATACTTGTTTTGAATGAGTGCAGGTATCGAAGTACTACTCCTTTCAAATATATTAAGAAAACAAGAAGTATCTAATTGTTCAATGTAAAGAAAAGGCAACAATTATACTTGACAAATGGGGAAAGCATGTACTCAATTCTTGCCAAGAGTTATCCTGCCAGCTGCTTAGAGCAAACATTACCCATTTTAATTCTTTCACAGTCTTGGTGAACTGCTGCTGAATTAAAATCCAGCTGATCTCAGGTGGAAGCACTCCTGCAGAGACCTGACTGATCTTAACTGTGGGAACTAGGCTAAACAGCTGACTGCGCAAGATATACTAAGGATACAGTATGGGTGGGACTGCTCAAAAGTCAGTGCACAATAAAATGTGTTATGAAGATTCTCCATGGGAACAAAACCTTCCTTTCTCAGAAAGATGGAGGACAGTTTCTGGCCTTTAGAACACATGGCTTCCTCAGCAACAAGAAAACATGTCAAAGCAACATAAGAAACTATTACTGGAATTTGAGAGGACAATTATGCTTTCACTTGATCTTTTACCAAAAATATTTTAGAGGGCAGGGAGTAAGGTATATTTACAAAGCTTCTGTAGATTAACTAGTCCTCAATAACAATCTAGTATAGAACCGCAAAAATTTGTTTAAAATTTAACACATAGTAACATCAAAACAAACAAATGTTTCCATGGAGACAACTACCTAAATAAATGCTCACAATGGATCCAAAGCATGACGTCACCCAAGCCTGCCTGCAACCATAGTAACATGCCAGTGTAAACAGAAATATTTTTATTTTTCTAACTAATAATGTCATAGAATTAGCAGCTTTATGGCAGTGCTTAAACCATATTCTTGCAGTGCTGAGTGGTAACACTTCTAAAATAAGATCAGAAGTATTTATATCAGAGCTATTACTATTACCATATTAACTACATACAACAAGTGGAGTATGTGTATGGCATAGCTAACATATCAAATTTCCCAGAGCAGTTGTTGACCCCCATAAACAAAGAAATTTAAGTTCCTAAGGCAACATGCCGGAATGCTGGTCAGAGATCAGTAATATCTATTCTTCTTAGGTATTCTGCTTTCTTTAATACAAAAACTCTGAAGTTTGATGCTGTTGTGTCTCACTGTCTTGCTGAATTACGGAGAATGCAGCTACATGATGTTTTTCATATCAAATACAGAACACTTCTGAGCCCTTCTCCAGTGTCACCAATGAGCTTACTTTCTCCAAGGCAACAAGATTCACTAAATCTATATTTGCACTCTGCAAGCATAACACAAGATACACAGCCTACAAACTTTGGCAGCTTTGGAAGAGTAACATAAAAGAAACAGTTCCTGAGGAAAATTTGCAAGGCAAGTAATTGTTTCAGCTACTAAAAAGATACTCATGGAATTCCCATTCTCATAAAATGCCTCCATTTTCAAATGCTATTGCATGTCTGCACGTTGTAGGTCTCTAAATTCAGAAGACCCCATCGTCCAACCATAGTGTTACTGTTATATGCAGTCCAATGAACATATGAAGAAAAGAGCCCAAAGTTTTGACTGGGGAAGTATAAAATACACTAAGGAAAGCTTACTACATAATTGTATTTATATACATATATACACTTTTGTTAGTTTTGCTGCATTTTTAATAATTTCATCCCATAGATATTTTAAAGCTTTGTGATCACTTTTCACAATTCCTTCTGCTTTTCCAGATGCAACATGCACAGAAAGATAGTATCATGTGAAATGTCTTTATTGCATGTTTTTATAGCCTAAAAAGAAAAAAGAAAAAAAAGAAATGACAGTCTATCCCAAGTGTATATTAATGCAATCCAAATATTTGGCATAAATGTAGGTGGCTAGGGATGCAAATTATAAATATTCATACATGTGACTACTCTCAGAAGTGGACTTTGGCTTTTCATTTCAAGTAATTTCATTGCACAATTCACTGCTTCTTAATTTCTTGTATATTTCTGAGCTGATAATAGGAAGTTTTTAAAATAGAAAAGAAAAAAGGCAGAAAAAGACATCTATTAAATCAGCTTTAAACACACAACTACTTATATAACAATTCACCAAACCGGAAGGATTTGTGAGACTCTTATGAACATAAAAATCATGGCTGAACAAAAACAGTTGGTGGAGGAGGGGAGTGGGGTGTGGGTGTGTGATATCACCCAATTTACATCTTTTCTTGCCAAACAATGTAATTCCAGTAATTCTTCTTTCATGTCTAGTACTCTGCATTCTTTGCATTTGACCATTCCTTCTTCTTATCCTAAAGTACAGTCAAATGTTGTGCTTCCACGAAGGCTTTCAGTGGACTTTTTATGCAAGATAAACAGACAAATTATACTTCAGACTGACCTGGCATCTTCATGCAGAAGAAAAACAGAAATCTACACTTATTTTTTTATTTGTAACAAAGGTTCAGCAGAATTTCCTCAACCTTTATAACAACATAAACTTAACCTCAAATGAACTAATCTCTGAAAGACAGACACATAGTCCCAGCTTTGAAGAAGTATTACGGACTATTCAAGACTTTCAGGAGTTTCGTCCACCTGGCTTGCTAGAGGTGGGTAAGAGAGTCTTCGCTACTTCTCAGGATTGAACTGATAAAATCTCTCCTGTGGCAGAG
The DNA here is from genome assembly GCA_009867235.2 of Psittacus erithacus. Lineage (NCBI taxonomy): Eukaryota > Metazoa > Chordata > Aves > Psittaciformes > Psittacidae > Psittacus > Psittacus erithacus. Next base: position 42,899 of record WYDI02025238.1, on the reverse strand, counting down.
AAAGCTACCAATGACAGAATAAAACCCTAGCTTTCAGTAGCCCTTAGGTAAACATATCTGTTACTGATTTCCCTGTTACCCTATTAGCAACACACAGTTCATACCTATTTTGCTAGTATCTGTAGAAGAACAATAAATGAAGCCTGGGAAAGTCAGCAGGATGACAAACATGGGCTTTATACATAGTAATTCATAAATCCAAAGAACAATTCTGCTAGATTAATTATTTTCTAGTGTCTGAACAACATGTGCCGTTGTCATAAACTGTAAGTATAGCTGGCTAGAAAACAAACCTTGCTAAACACAGTGGCTCCCCAGTAATACACCCAACAGAAAACCTGTTTGGAAGTTTCACAGTGCTAGATGGCAGGTGCAGTTGATATGATGAACATTTTTTCCTATCTTTGCATGTGTTCCCTGGCAAGACTACAACTGCCAAGACCCACCAGCCCCATCCCACTGAACTACTACGGCTGACCACAAGAATCCCAGGCCAAAGTCCATCTTTTGAAACATAGTCTAGCTGAAAAAGCTAAAACCAACAGTGAAGTACAGAGCCTGCTGATACTCATAAGCATAACTCAATTACTGAGACATGGAAGCAGTACTCTGCGCTTTCTGGGGAGAGAGAGATTCTTTTATAGTGTTTAATGTTTTTAATTCAACACTGAAGGGGAAAAATTTGGGTTGTCAAAAAAACCTTACTGCTCTGCTAGAAAAAAGCTGCTGGTAAAATGGAAATAAGTAGGGGTTTATTTTGTGAGTATGCCTCTTTTGATGCATTACCAAATCTATTATTATCCTCCAGCTTAGGGTTAAATGTGAGGCAAAAGAGAAAGCAAGGAAAAGCAGTTGTCTAAACATGCTCAAGAAACCCTGTATACTCAGCCTATGCATAAGCCTCCTAAGTTAGAACGTATTACTAACAGTTGAGTAACTACAGCCATTATATCTTTCCTTGTTAAAATTTAAAATACTGTATGTGAATAAATGGGATCCAGACTAAAAAGAATTGCTGACATATGCTCCCAAGAATAAAAATATATATAAAAAACCCCAAACAAAACCCCACACTTAAGAAAGTGTAGAAGTATACCTATTAAAAGCATGCACATGAAAAAAGACCTTCCTAGTAAAGACAGGAAATCTCATCTAAGTTTCCCCATCTGCCACTTAAGCAATATTAATTTAAAAATAAAATAATTTTAAACAAGAAGAGTTTATCAAATGCATGTTATATGTGCATGTGCAGGTGAGGAATGAGCAAGTAATTAATAAACAAGATAAAAATACTTTTTCATTTGATACAGATATCTTCTAAACTATGAAATACTAGAGAGAGGAAAATATGGTGTTCAATGCCAGGTTGGACAGAGACTTGGGTGACATGGTTTAGTGTGAGGTGTCCCTGCCCATTGCAGGGGGGTTGGAACTAGATCTTAAGGTCCTTTCCAACCCTAACTATTCTATGGTGCCCTTCTTTCAAGAGAAATGATAGCATTTCACAGTGGTAATGGGAGGAATGTCTGAGAAACTGCTGAACAGGCACCTCCCCATAGAGGCAAAGACAAGAATGCCAGAGCTGAGCTGACACTGCTGAACAACCGCAAGGGGATATGCTGACATTCCCGTTGAGCTTCAGGTCCTCATCACCTCACAACTTATTCCTGTAGAATAGATCCAAATTCCTTCCACCCCAGCAGGCACCAAAACTGATACTTCTTTATTATCTGCTAATGTTCCTCGATTGTTTATGCCGTATCATTGGCTTGTCCTTTCACTAACTTGCCTAGATACTGTAATGAGAAAGTAGCGCTAAGATTTATTATCTCCTATGATGACAGATACAAAGAAATTTAAGTAATGCTAAGATTTATTATCTCTTATGATGACAGACACAAATTTAAGATGACGAAACCCAAATAAAAGTTGAAATTAAATGCCAGCACTGTCTATCATAGCAAGAAACAAACAACCATACAGTCCACACATCCATTTCAATAAGCTAGTTCACCGATAGCGTACCTAACTCTGGCAACACAATTTCCAAAAAGTACAGCTAGGGACTCAAAGAGAAAGTGGACTGATACAAGAGCAAAAGGATTGAAACATGCATATATGGTGTTCTCAGTTGTCTAGGTAAGATCCCTGAGGAGAAAAGAAAGAAAGAAATCAAACAAGTAATGTCATTTTAACTATGCATATTAACACTAGACAACCTTTCAAGATCAAGGGCCTTCTCTGCCTTTCTATGCTTTGATGCACTCCACAGGATCAGTGCTTGTAAGAAGTTTTTCCAACTACCCTTGTAAGCCACTCAGTTTGCATGTCCTCCCCAGCATTACATCACAGTAGCTGGGAGCACAAGCCAAATAAATGCTCCTACAAGCTACAAGTACAACTAAGGAGCCCTTCTTCAAACATGTCCCTCAACACATGGAGGTGTGAGACAATTTAAACAGTTACTGTGGTAATAAAAAAACATAATAAACAAGGCTATCAGATCATATACCAGGGGAACAGGGAAGGTGAAAATAATTCAATTCTACACACAAAGCGAGAACAACAAATTATCTGGAGTTTCATATAGAATATGTCAGAACAGTTGAATGTCTTCCCTTGGATTTGACAAGTTCCTGGATCAAGCCTGCCCAGGTTTTCAATTTCTGAAGGAAATTTCACTAAAGCTTTAATCTGCTTACAAGCATAAACTAGGATCACTGAAATAATCCTAACCAATTAATCATAACCATGGATCTGCATCAAAAATCCACCATCGGTTTGATGTGGCCATACACTTAAAACTTGAGTAGATGTTGTGCCAGACATCAGGACTGTTATTAAAATAATGGCTTTTAGTAATATCCCACCTTAGCCTCTGAGGGTGAGGCACTAGAATGGGTTGCCCAAGGAAGTTGTGAATGCTCCATCCATGGCAGTGTTCAAGGCCAGGCTGGACAGAGCCTTGAGTGACATGGTTTAGTGGGAGGTGTCCCTGCCCATGGCAGGGGGGTTGGAACTAGACGATCTTAAGGTCCTTTCCAACCCTAACTATTCTATGATGCTACGGAAAACTACATCCTGACTTCATTCAGATATGCTTCAGGAAACATTCACATAATTTACTGCAGTCAAAAAAAATGTTTCTTGGAATAACCTGCATTTGTCCTGTTCATATCATACGTCTTTGTACAGTGCAATATCTGTGACACAGAAGTCAGTTTAAGATAAAAGAACAGAAGCTGAAAGCTTTATTTCAGACAAAACAACACAGTTTGATAAAGAAACAAGAAAGAGATTGATTCTGACAAAGAAAAATAGTGTCTCAATGTCTGTAAGCAACATATTTATGATATTTACAAAACATGGTGGGGAGACAAGGAAACATTGGCAGAAACCAACTTACTTGATCTTACTGAAGACAATGTCAACATCTGTGATTGTCACGTTCTTCCCATCTATCACATGACAGTCCTTACATAGCTTTGACCAGTTCTTCCCATGCATTTCTTTTCCTGTGGCTCTTGTATCACCATGGATAGCAAATTTTCTAAAGGCCTCTTCCAAAGCACTTAATTCTCCTGCTATGGCTCCCTCATGGGAGCTGTTTGAATCATAGGATAATCGTTTTGCTGCTCGGTCCTTTGCTGGATCTGAAGGAGACTTTGGAGGAGTCTTATTCACAGGTTTGGTCGACTTCGCTTTATTGTCAGCCATTGTGCTACAAAGAAGAGGAGGGTAAACTCATCACATTAAATTGCAGTAATTTAGTTTCTAAGCTACAGGCTACAATCCATGTCACAAAGTATGAAGAATAAGAGATCTATAAAGTTAGTATGAACTCAGTGCCCTCCACCATCAGTCAACAGTCTATATACATAGAACTGTTTAACACTCTGCCCACCTAGAACAGGAAAAAAAAAAGCTAACATATAAAAAAAAAAAAAGGCAGAGAAAGAACATTTCAAAATGAGCACAAACCTAATTTCATCATCATTACACCAGCCAACAAGAGAACACTTACTGTTTCTTTGGTTTTAAATAGCAATCACCACAGTCATTCTACTGATTTGGATGAAAATACGCCCTTTACGTTGTAAGCATTGCTACCTGTTTTTATTTCTGAAGGTAAAATGGTAGAATCATAGAATCAACTAGGTTGGAAAAGACCTTTAAGATCATCCAGTCCAACCATTACTCCACCACTGCCAAGACCATCACTAAACCATATTGCTGAGGGCCTCATGTATACAGTTTTTGAACACTTCCAGGGATGGTGATTCCACCACTTCCCTGTTGCAATACCTGATTACCCTCTCTGTGAAGAATTTTTTCCAAACATCCAACCTAAACGTCCCCTGGTGCAGCTTGAGGCCATTTCCTCTTGTCCTATCGCTTGTTACTTGAGAGAAGAGACCAACCCCTACCGCACTACCACCTCCTTTCTGGTAGCTGTAGAGAGCAACAAGGTCCCCCCAAGCATTCTCTTCTTCAGAGTAAACAACCCCAGTTCCCTCAGCTGCTCCTTAAGACTTATTCTCCAGACCCTTCACCAGCTTCATTGCCCTTCTCTGGACCCAATCCAGCATCTCAGTGTCTCTCTTTCATAGACACTGTAGTGAGGGATCCAGAACTGAACAGAGTATTCGAGGCGTGGCCTCACCAGGGCCAAGTACAGGGGATGATTAAGTTCCCTGGCCCTGCTGGCTACACCATTTCTGATGCAGGCCAGGACGTCATCACCCTTCTTGGCTGCCTGGGCACAAGCTGGCTTATGTTGAGCAGGCATCAATCAGCATCCACAGATCCTTTTCCATGAGCAGCTTTCCAGTCACTTTTCCCCAAGCCCAGAGCATTGCATGGGGTTGCGGCACAAATACAGGACCTGGCACTTTGCCTTGTTGAACCTCATACCAGCTCATCGATCCAGCCTGTAATTAACAGCCATTTATTTTGTAGATTGTAGTTTTTTAATTATTAATTGAAAAAATAAATACTTTGAATGTGTAACAAAAAAGAAAAAACACCCTAACATGCCAGAAGCATGTCATAGAAGTCTTTGCCTTCTGCCCATACATCTTAGCTTGGCAAAAATAAGAGGCACTGAAAACCCTAGGGATAGGGTGCACTATTGCTGTCCCAACACCTACAGCAAGACTGCTGCCCAGACTCACATCTGTGGTACTGCTTTTAACCCATAAAGGTATGCCTCAGGTATCAAAACTTTGGCAAATACTAGGTAAGGGCTGGAAAGTTCACTATACGTACCTCATCCATTCTTCTAAAGCCACAGCTGTACATGTATGTGACTAACACATGCAAAGACTGGTATTTATTTCTAATTAATGTCTTTTTCTGCATCAGACAAAAAGTTCTTTGTCTTATATACTGTACTTCAATACAAACTCCTTAGCAACGGAAACAATCCTAAAATTTTACCTCTTCTGATACTGCTTAGCCTCTGTCACTTCAACAACCAAGGCATACCCTTTCCTGCATGCTGCAACAGAATTAACCATAACTACCTGTAGCGCAGCAGCTATTTTTAAGCTTCATGATTAGAAACAGGCTTTTAATAAAAACTATAGTGAAGGTCCTTTGTCCTTTACAGATGCAGCATGGCCAAAGCACTACTATCAATTTTGAAAACATTCCAGTAAATGCTTAAAAACCTTGTTGTATCTTGAGTTTGGGTATCCTTCTATTTTGTTTACACTGTCAGCATAAGTTTTGGCCAACAAACTGAAATGCTAAATTAAACTGAATATGACAGGAATTTACTAACTGTAGCCTGAGAGTTACATGTACACCTGTGAAATAAAAGGAAAAGCACAAAGAGGCGGAGCGAAAGAGTTTGAAAATCTGAAGTTCATTAAAAAGTTAAAAATGTAATCAATTCAATTCAACTCTCAATTCAATTTCCTCTTCACCCTGCCTGCTCTCCAAAGGTCAGCAATTTTACCGTAATAAAACTTTTCTGAAAGTCGCTCAACACAAACACCAAAACAATAAGCACCCACAGTAAACTGTGAGGTCCAAGTACTACAGATGTATAGTGTTTTTTTCCAAAATAGATTGGTCTAAACTGTCTAATTCATCAGGCTACACACATTCTTTTCTACCACAACAGTGGCGAGAAAAAATAAGAAGAAAACAAAAACACTGATGACACAATCAATGCAAAAAGAGAGAATTGCAGTAAGATCTATGATTCATTTTCAAGGAAGCTTGACTTCCAAAAGCAGAAGTCTCTTCCAAGCTTAAACTATTTCAAATTCACTGGAGCAGAAATTTTCTAGGATAACACTAACTGGCAAGAGGGAGAATGAGGTAGGGCACACATCAGCAAAAAGTTGTCTAGGATACGTCTGTATAGGATATCAAAAACCAGTTACATCTGTAAGCAAGTAACAAGACAAAAGAAGGTAGAGATCTGCTAAGTAAGGTATGCATATCCCTTATTTTGCAATTTTATCTTGTGCCAAATAAACCTTCCAAGATATTTTCAGGTATAATACCCTCTTGCTCTTAGCAGTTCTGTCAAGAAGCTATACTCAGTGTGAATATTCTTGAAAGATTCAACAATTGCACAATTTACAAACTATAAAAAAACCACATTTATTCCCCTGTCTCATCTGAAATTAAAAAAAATAATAACATGCCTACATTTAAGTATCTTCTGAAGAAAAAGCTTTCTTTAGCCAGTGTCAGTACTTTGCTTTTCCTAATCCCATGTCACCCATAACTATAACTCAACTATGCACATCACAGCAGAAATGTGTGTTAAAAAGCAATCTGTGGTTTCAAATCATGAGCTCAAACCCACATTGGTTGCCAAAAATTGTCATGGATACTCCTTCTCTTGCTGAACCATAATTAGAGTTTACTTGTTAAAATCCCACCTCATAGCATGAAATTTACTAAAAAGCTACCTGGTTTATAAAAGTATTGACCTAGTCTCATCTTAAAATTTGTTTCTTAACACTAGAAAGAACACACTGTGAAGAGAAATATGTACACTAATATACTGTATTAGAAGGTAAAGAATTACACAACACAGGATATGAAATCAAACGTTTAATGGGGTCAGCTCCTTTAACTTTTTTTAGTGATTATTGATGAAGAAGGAGATCACGTCATGTTGAAGAAATGATCTCTCAAAGAGAAATAAAGAATAACCTGTTTGCCAAAAATTAAAGATCAAATGCAGTTTTGAGTCTCATTCATGTTTCTCTGGACAAAGATTACGTGTTTGCTAGCTTCTGCTAGAAGATTAGCAGCAATTTGAGGAGAGGCCACAGAAGGGTGGTAGGTGGAAGTGACAAAAAAGTGGCGACCCCAAAATGCCAATTCTAAAATTCCGTAAATCAAAATTAAGACACTGTTCAAAAGCATGGGCTGTGTAGATGCAGACTGTAACAATTACAGATAACCAAAGAAACGCCTTTCATCACCATCCCAAAAGTCTAATTTGCACTCGGATAACACTACCTTTCCAGAGCCAGCAGAAGAAAGGAAGGCAGGAATATAGCAATCAATCCCACCCTCTCTATCTACTGCTTACTCCAACCTAGCAGGTTGACATCACGAAAAGCAGCCATATAAGACATTAAGAAAAGGGTATAAGAAGATGCTAGAGTTCAGAAGGCTTTGTGAAAGAACAACTGTCACAAAAAACAGCATTCCAGAAACCAACAGAATATTTAGACAACTAGGTGTTGTGTTATGGACTGCTATAGCCTGTGTCATGTAATACTGCTTTGGTATCATGACAAAAACCCGACAGTTCTCATGCCTTCTCTCATTCTACAATAGGTAAATAAACAGAACATTATACAGAGATGTCTATACAGACAGATTAAGCTAGGGATCAAACTGACTGAGGTCATGACTAATTCGTGCTAAAATAGACTGAAAGTGCAGATCAGTGCTTTCAGCACATGCCTAACCCATTAGAAAAAGTCTTCCCATACAAACTTCCTTCCAGTCAGAGACTACAATACATACTCATCTGCAGACAGATAGCTGGGAGAACTCTAGATAAAGTCACATATTAACGTGGATTCTTCCAAGACTGAGGGGACATGCAGTTATTGTTTCTGTGAATTTCAGTTGCCAATTCTCTATAGCTGCATGAATACCCGGAACATATAAATAAGCACAAAGACTCAGTACTGACCAACTGTAAGCTCTACTCAAAGATTTACATTCATTTACACTCTTTCACTTATCCACATCCTTTGCAGGTGTCAACATACTGCAGGAATTCTGGTATGGCTTTGATTAAGATTTGAGAGAACTGCTCTTTGAAGTAACCCATCTCTCAGCACCAATGAGGAGACCTGAAACCTTACTAAAACTCAACAGTCCTTTTGCCAGCAATTTTAGAAGCTTATGCAACTCTACAGAATACCCATGTAACCTTGATGGTCAGAATTCACTGGAGTATCATACCTGCCCTGTCCCTGAGAACTAATGCATGGCTAATCTGCTCAGGAAGTACAGACAGCTTAGTATTTGTAACAGAAGTTATCACCATGGCCATGTCATAGACAGGGGAACCAAAGAACCAAAGCAGAGGGATAAAGAAAAATGTCTGTTCTGCTGCCAGAGTTCAGAACATAATGATGACCATGGGACCCATAATCTACACTGTATGTGTAATTATCAGGCCACATATAGTAGGTAGAAGATTGTGTGGAATGCTCTAAAGAACCAGCATTCTCTGACTCTATGACGGAAATACAACCATAGTCTCACTAACTGCAAATGTATAAACCCAGTTTATGATCTCCACACTAAAAAATGCTTTCCCACAACAAGAACAACAAAAAAGTCAACAGGAAACTATCAAAGGTGTGACTATCTATCTTTTTGGGCTCTGCCATGTACTTTCTTATCTGCTTTGTCCAGCTTGCTCCAAGCACGCTAGGAATATTCTGTCCCACTATAAATTGAATTGCTTTCATTTGCAGCAAGTATTACAAAACCAGTTTTTAATGGAAGTCTTGCAGCATTAACTCCCATGGAAATGAGTAAGGCTGTATTTGCCTAAGACAGTACGAAAGACTAGAACACTAAAGCAGTTACTTATTACAGCATCAGATATAATCCAGTTAATAGGAAAGGCAATTTATTTTGAAGCCATTTGCTCTTTAAAATATTTACTAACCAAGAATTGGCTAAAATGAGGTCAAAAGTCCTGTGAACTAAGGAAAACTTCCAATGCAAGCTATTTTATGGCAGAAAGCATTCAAGCATCAAGCAGACCTCAGTTCAGGCGACTGCTAAGACTGATGATACGTCTCACAAATAAGCCACAAAAATCTACAAGTTCTGTCCTCAATTTACTTCTGTTCTGCAAATACTTTTGCTGTTGTTTTTATGTAAAGTGCAAGGTCTTGCTTTGCTTACAGTCACATCACAGGGCTTTGGCCAAAAGGCAGAGTGGAGATGGTACCCTAATATCTACCAAGATATAATCCAAAACAGAGATTCCCCAGACAGTCTTTCTGAAGCCTTCTTGCCACCCAGCAATTCTGTTGTACATTTTGTCTCCATGATCTGTTAAGTGAGAAGGGAAGGTAATCCACAGCACAAACTGTAGACTAATAAACAAAGATACAGCTCTACTGCCTGCAAAATGTCACCAGCAGGTAAAAAAACATAATCTTTCACGCATTCTATTCCATTTTTGCTAGTCCTTAAGACAAGTATGAATACACAGGCTCTGTAACACTCTTGCTCTTTGTAACAGGTATTCAGACCAAAAAATTCCCTAGTTCATGGACAAATTTTATCCAACTGGTCTTCTTCACATCCTCAACTTCCAAAGGAGGGAAAATATAACAGATTAATCAGCAAAACCATCCATACATGTATTTAGTTGGCCAAGAAAAAAAAAAAGATTCTACATTCAGTCAGATAGCATCTCTCATGCATGTGATCACATCATACATTTCAATGAATGCTTAAGAAAATAGTATCCAGGCATCTACTGATTTTATTGAGAACTAGAAATAAAGTAGGGGGAAAGTAGAAAGACAGACCCCTTGCAATGCAGTTAACACAGCCAGCAAGTCAATATAAGTCTGTTAATGCATAAAGATCTGAAGAACCGTATGTTGTTAACATTCTGGTTTAACCTCAATATAAGCTTCCTGTTTCTGCATCATTCTCCTGTAAGTGTATCAGCCTCAACCTCTCCACATCCATGTTCTCAGCTCCTCAACCTAGCTAAACTTCCAGCTTTCCTAAAGATACTTCTTGGAGGGCCTTAAACTTGAAAGGTCATTGGCTTTTAGAAAAAAGGCACACTACAATAGATTCTGCCCACAGGCGTATAACCTAGTAGTTTTATGCTGTTACCTATGCTACCTCCTGCACATCAAGTGCTGGTAAGCACACAAGTGCTTAAGCTGTAATTCTTATCAGAATCTGTTTATGTACAGTTGGTAAAACTTATCTACTGCACCACAAATAATTGCCATCTAAAATTTCTCAAGATCTTCCAGCACAAATTTTCAATGAGGATGAGAGATGCTATTTTTATGAGTGAAATGGATTCATAACATTATCAATTTGTGTAAGGCATTTGAATTTGTCTGACTGCATCTGTTTTATTTTAGTACTTGATCTATCTTTCCCTTGTTTTAAAAATATTACAGAATTGCAGTTAAAATGAATTCTCATTTATTTTCTCTGTAATAATTTATGCCAAATAAAAACATCAGAGACAAAGTAAAGCAGATGGAATCTTTATCCCACATTTTTACATAAACATTCAAGCTGAAGGAAGGGATAAACAGCTGGAGAAATGCAACATCCTCCTAATAAAATGCAATGCTTTAGACAATGCTCTTAAAGCTTCCCTTAAGCTTCCTTCACAGCTATCTGTAGGAATCAGAATTAAGGCATTTCTCTTCTGAGTTCTGCTCTGAGTATATTTCTCCACATCTGATGTTCAAGTGAATGAGAGCCATCCATTTTCCCTATCATGTAACAGAAGGAAAATGAGCAGGGAATGCTGCAGACCAAGCAAAACTAACACATCTCTACCTGCATTCAAACCGACCTTTAAAGAAAATTAAATTCTTTCACAGGCTTTATGAGGAACTTCATGGTTGAACCTTGAGTTCTCTTAACAATATACATATATCTATTGACAAAGCTGGTTATTTCACACAGCTACATTAAGACCTTTTGCAGGACACACACACAGAGCAACAAAAGGTGGTTACTCAAGTTGTCCAATGTTCCTCCTTAGCAAAACAGTATGTCAGACTGTGATGAAGTTATATATACCATTAAAGGAACAACCTTAGAAAACACATTATCAAGCACAGAGATTACAGACTGCTGAAAAATGACTGGTTTATTTCCAAAAATTATTGTTACCCATCTACATAGTTACTGCTACAATATCACTTATATACAAAACTAAGTTCAGTTCTTCGTAAATTCTATTCTTCCATTGCAAAGAACCACTTCATAAAATATCACTTCTTCATGTATGTATAAACAAAGCACCTATACAGACACACACACCTTTATCAGCAACTGTCCTATTAGAACTCTTTTCTTTTAAAAGATGCATGTTCACCTGATAATAGTTGAAACTACACAAAAACTCTTTTTTAACTAAATAACTCTTATCTAGCTCCACAATATACTGTAATACCACTGTAGCACATACACAAGGTTTTGAAAGCACTGTAAGATTTAATGGTCACACAGCATCACCTCTGACCCAAGAACTACAGATGGTATGAGAGCTACAAAGCCATGAGAAGAGATGTTTTACTGTAAAAGACAGAATTCCACCAGGGGAATTTGTCAGGTGACTGAAGTCACTTCAGTGAGGTATCCAAATACCTTTGTAGAGAAACTACATCACATATGAAATGTCTCTTTACTGTCAAAGATATCAAAAAACTCAACAGCTGAAAATTCAGGCTATGCCAATACAAATTAGAAATAAGACTTTCTTAGGGAGAGACAATCAACCATTGGAATTACTAATAAGAACAGCTGAAAGTATTTCAGATCCTGACATCTGCATATTAGGCTCCATTGAACACAGAAGATACGCTGCCATCTCTGACAGACTCCTGTGAAATGTACATTACTCATCTCAGATAACTAATTAAAAGTAACTAATACATGAGTCAGATTAGATTGTCTGAAGATCCCTTATGGACTTAAAGTCTGCTGCTTCAGTTTTGTCTGAATCCAAAACAATAAATTAAAGTACAGTTTTTTCAAACTACTCACAGCTCAGTACAAAATAGGAGAATACTTCCCTTTCTAAATCATCAATAAATTCTTTCACACCTATGAGGTCCTGTAGGATGAACTGCTAGAGTAGCGGCCATGGTTTCTGATAGTGAAATTGGACACAGATTTAGTTTTAATTTAAAAATAAGCAGAGTCAACAACAATGAAAAAATGCTTTTGTGAGCAAGACCTCTAAGCATTTGGATTTCCACTGCAAGAGTTTCCTTAGCACTGACCCAACAGAACTGTTCCCAATAGGAACCTCAAATGTGCATTTAAGAACCTCTTTGAACTAGGACTGCATCCCTCAGAGGTCTAAGCTAAAACTGTTACATCCTTAATTATCTTTTTTTTTTTTAAATTTCTCCAAGCTCATTTTGATGATTGCTCCAATATATGAACACTGATAAACAAGCATACTCTTGAGTTTAGCGAAGCTGAGAAATAATTAACTCCATAACATTATTTAAAACAGTTGAACTGCAGATTTATTTTTGTCTTTTCATCTGCCACATAATGCACTGAAGCTTTGCTCTGTATACTCTTGGTTTCTAGCTCTTGGTTTTCTCTCCAGGAAAAGGTAAGTTCATATCACACACTGAGGTCAATATGAGGCTGGGGAAAGATAAGGAGGAAAAGAAAAAGAGGGAACCTGAAGACAACTGGCAAGAGTAAGAATCTAATCTTCTGTACATCAGTCTTTGAGTCCTCACACAGTTAAGATTCCCTTTTAGCAGAAGCAAACTGAATTGCCCACCCACTACACATAACAACAATACAGAAAAACTTCCCATCTGTTTTGATGGATATACCACTGTGAGCCAATAAAAAAGATGAGCATAAACCCATTCTTTTCTGCTCAGTCAGCACTTGAGATACATAGCCAGTCAGAAAATATTTCCTGAAACCTAAACAGGCTATGCGTACTTGTCCTGTATCACATGTACAAGCCCTGTTACTGAATGACAATTTTTTATTGGTGTATATTATCAATAATATCCACTCAGTGCACAGCTACTTTCACTACTATTTCCAAGTATTCTAATAACCAGGCTACACTGCAATGGGAAATCCTTGCAGTACTTTTATGTATGGGTAATTTGGGATGGGCAGGGTGATACATTCAGTAAAAAATTTCTTTCTGCTGAAGGTGTATTTGTTCCTATGTATCTCTTGTTGGCTTGGGATACATGAGGCAGATGAAGCAAATAAAGAGCTGAAGCAGTTTATAGGAAACACTGGGGAAAAGGTAAAACAATGTGATTTTTTCCTGTACAATGCTTTGATTTTGAAATAAAAGCTCAGTCTCAAAAAATAAAAAAATTACCTGAAAATTAAAGAATATTAAAAACTAAGTAGCCTGAAGATAAGATGTTTCATATTGGGTCAGGGTAGGTTTTTTTTTTTTTAATTTCAACTTTCAGCATTTAGTCAAGTTAAACAAAATCCCCCCAAATCAAACCATTATTCACAGGTCCCAAGAGTATCCTTTGACACCAGAACTTCTGTCAGAGAACTGTGCAACTCTTACATGAGGTTCTACAATTTCCTTTGGTCTAACATACAAGAAAGATAACATACATAGCCAGATAATGCACATACATACCATTGTATCCTTTTTAACAGCTGCATTCATTCTTTTTTATACCATTTACAGTGCCTTGCTTTTTATTTTGGTTCATAACACTTTGAGGCCCCGGCCCAAAATTCTGTTCCATGGTTATATTGCACCTAACATGCTAGTTAAGGTCTCTGATCACATCTCCCAGACACCATGGCAATACAAACAGTAAGCAAAATATTTCTTCTCAACTGACAGAGGCACCTAGAAGCACTTATGCCCATAGCAGTCCTGCCAGCAAGGCAGAGAAAAACCTAGGGGTAAAACTTCTGTATCTGCATTTGATTTCAGTTATACATGGCATAAAAATGGGTTTTGGAGGAAGAAAAAAATCCCAGTTTGTTGCTTGCTGGAAAGAGTTCATTTCATTATTGCAAACAGTATGCACGTACAAATAGAAAGGACATTACATCATTGAGTGACTATACCACAGGAAAGACTGTTCTTGTTACAAGTTTTTCTTCATACAGTGATACAGGCTTGTGAATACAGTCACATTCTCACACTGAAGACTTACATAATCAACGCATGCAAAGCAAGAAAAATATCTGATATTATTTTAATTTATGTCTTATTTTATAATCTGAGAGCAAGATATCAAGTTTAAACATTGGCTGGTTTATTCTCTAAAGCATGCTGAGATATATGAAGTGTAATTAATTGTCTCTATCTACAATCAGAATACACTAATTCCACTAATCTTAACATAACCTGACATAATTACCTACTCTGCCCTCCTTTAATGAGCCTTTTTTTCCTTTAAAGCCTTTTTTTTTTTTCCCCAAGTTAAGCTCAAGGTGCAAAAAGTAAAAATAACTTCTATCATACAGCTGAATGTATCTACTATAATATTAAATAAAAATACATTATTCTGCATCACAGACAATTCATAGCTTAAATTTGGCACAGAAAGAGCTACCTGCTGGATGTATACTTTCATTTATAAAGATTTTTTCTTACAGTTATGAGGGTCAAGTGCAAGCATTGCAGGAGATTCCTATGTGAACTTTATCTGCAATTTGATCCTAGCATGGCATGCTGTCTAAGCATTACACTGTACTATGATTTAATACTGGGCATACACATCAGTAGTTACAGATGACAGACTATTTAAAGGAATATGGCTGTGATCCAGACATGTAAAAAAGTATTCAAAACAGCATTTTATTTTAGATTTGGGAGGGGTGAGATTGAGTTGGGGGTAGGCCTGTAAAAACTGTAATTTGAAAAAGAAGTGCCTCATCACTAAAGGATTAGAAAAATGGCCATTAACATCTTAAATAATTATATACACTCAATAAACAATCATGCTATTTTAAGCTTGAGACTATGAAAGTGTATGGTATTTCTCCATTTCCCCCTAAGTTTTCACACCACTAGAGGAATAAAATAAATTTTAATGTTTCATTATCATGCTAATGCTTGCCAACCTTCTAAAGCATGCTATTTAATGATACTGGTTGACAAAGCAGCATGAAGTCCCAGTCAGTCAAAACAGTCTCCTGTCACGTGTTTCATTTCAGGCTGGGGGTTGGTTTTGCCCCTCCTTTTCTTTTTAAATAAACATAAGCAGTTATGCAATTCTCTATAAAATCTGTAAGAATTTCCCTTGTGGACCCTGCAAAACAAGAATAGGGAAACTGCTTATCAGCGTCTATTTCAAGATTCAAAGCTATTGATGTTTAAGACACACACTTCACATGTGTGTTCAACACCTTATCCGTGGAAGGATTTCACCCAGGTACTTTTACCCAGGACTGAAGAAATACGTGCAACCGCTGCTTATTTGTGTATGCGTGTGTATCTGTTTTCAGACTAGCTAGCCGGAGTCGCAGATTAATTCACAGGATTCTGTCTCATCCTGTTTTTCACCCTGGAGTATTGCATTTGGCTTTCTACGTGCGGGTGTTACACTGCAGTCCCTCAACAGTCTCCCTCATCTGATGCTGGTTTTCTTGGAGGACGCCATATAGGAGCGGCTGGCAGAGACAAACCCCTTCAGCTAACATTTGGGCATTAAAAAAAGTGAAAAAAAATAAAAGGCAAATCGTCTTTACCCATCAATCTCCACAAAAGGGGACCGTTTGCTCTGCACGACTAGCAGCAGCTGCAGCGATTGAGGCTTTGTCGTCTCTCGACAACAGCTAACAGCAGACCATATAAGCGCGCAAGGTGGATCTTTCCCGCAGCTCCTCCGGGAGCCGCCCGCAGGCAGAGACCGGGCTTGCCAGCTACCAGCATCGCCCATCCACGGTCGGATCTACTGCTACCGTCAAACAGCCTCCTCTCGTCCCGCAGAGGTTGCGGCGGCGCATCCCCTTCCCGACGGCGGAGAGATGCGCCTACCGAGCCCCATTCCGATGGGCAGACATAGGACTGAAGCTTCACACCGAGCCCTCCTCCCCGCCGATTCCTCCCCCAGGGCTCCCACAGGAGGGATGCACAAGAAGGAGTGGAGGCAGCGAGGGGGTTAATGCTGGTGCGGGGAAGCTGCTGCTGCCGCCGCCGCGCCCGCAGCCCCCCGCGGACGTTACATAACTGCAGCGCGCAGCAGGGCAGGGCGCCCTGCATCCCTCTGAGCCGTGAAGGCGGTGAACGGTAGGGAGCCGCCAGTCGCACCGCGACACCAGGGACCGCCAGCCCGGGGCAGCTCCGCCAACGTGCCCGCACCCTCCCCTTGCGTCTTCGCTACCCTAATAGAAATCAATCAACCAGCGTGCTGAAGAGGAGCGAGAGAGCAAGAGACGCACATACACCCCACACACACCCCAAAGAAAGAGTCCTGCCTTGCCCGCCCCGCAGGAGGTGCCCGCTTACCACCGGCTCTCGAGGGGTGGCAACTCCCGCCAGCCCAACCTTACACTCGCCCAGGCTCCGCCGCTATCGGCAGCCCGTCTGAAGCCGGCGCGGTGGCTCCGGCAGGCACCGCCCCCGCTGCCCAGGCATTGGCGAGAGCCCGGCACCGCCGGCCCGCCCTTCCGCCGCTCGCCCCCATAGGCCGGGCGGGATGTCTGCGGGCGGTGGCTCCCGCCCCCCCGCAGAACCTGAGGTAATGAATTAGCGCAGGGGTAGCTGCTGCCTTTGCTGCCTTAAATGGTTGGTTACGGCTGGCGGCGCCGCTGCCGTCTCCTCCCTGCTCGCCGTCCGGTGCTCGGCGGCAAGTGAGCAAGGGCAGGTGCAGGGAAACCGGGAGGCGCTGATTCCCTCACTGTTCCCATCGCTAGAAGCTGAAGGCGACGAGGGGCTGGACAGTGGCTCCCCTGCCCCGGCGGCGCCAGGTCCAGCAGTTTCTGTCATGTCTAGCATCCTGTTGCCCCTGCCCGAGAGAGAAGCAGAAGCCAAGTGACGCTACAGTTCTCTGTATCCTCCCAGGCTGTGGCAGGTTTGGGTCCAGATTGGTGCTCGGCTGTGGTTGTTGATATAAAGTAAATAAAAATCATGTAAAAGACTGCGCCGTGCAGCGCAGTAGGCGTTCCATGAAGCCTCGTGTTCCCTCAGCTTGCCAATTGCCTAGGAGCAAGCCTTGGGTTGTCACAGCGAGGAGGTGCAGCCACTAACCTAATCTGCAGCAATCCTATTCAAAATCTGAGAGTACAGAGACACTTC
The DNA here is from genome assembly GCA_009867235.2 of Psittacus erithacus. Lineage (NCBI taxonomy): Eukaryota > Metazoa > Chordata > Aves > Psittaciformes > Psittacidae > Psittacus > Psittacus erithacus. The sequence goes on along the minus strand of WYDI02025238.1, from coordinate 25,396 downwards.
AGGAGTCAGCAGAAATCTGACGAACTGTTCTGCATTCCTATTCATGAATTTATAACCAGTCTCTAATGACCCGGCAGAACTTGGTGGACCATCACTTGAGAGCTGCTGTGCTGGAATCATGTTGAAACAATCTACCTGCAGAGATGAGGAAGAATAGCAAAATGATCCAGTTAATGTGCAATGGAGTCTCAATTTTTCAAGTGCAAGATAGATTCATGGCTGTTTTGAATAGTCACATGCCTATACTTGCCTTAAGATACACAACAATAGTTCATGAGATGTTATAAACCTACTTTATAAACTCTTATTTCAGTATCTTAAGGCAGTTATTGAAATGACCCAGAATGTCATAAATGCTTTAAGGCCTCTTCATGTCAGGGCTGAATTTGGCTGCCCTGCTGATGTAGATTTTGTGGAAGAGTATGGCAGATGGACTTGTGATCTCTCTTGAGAGCGCAACCCAAAATCTTCTTGTATTTTGTTTCCAAGTTTTCTCACTCACCATGCTCACACAGGAAGCCTACCTCTTATGAAGCTTGAGCTGGCTTAAATCTTAAGAAGAATCCCTACCACACAGCTGAAAGCTAGGTTAAGACAGGTAGTTTTAAATTGGAACGTAGTTTTGAAGGCAAAAATAAATGCAATATAGATTAACATAAAACAAGGTATGGTAAATAACCCAGTGGAGACTATCTTTTAATATTTACTATTGAGTTAGTCCTATGTTATTGTCAATTCCTTCTGCCACCCCACACAGTTCAGAATAGAATTTTCTGTTTCCCTAATAGGATTTTCTGTCAGAATCCAGGCCATCAATTTAAAAAAAACCTAACCATGCAGAATGGGAATTGTCCAAATTTGATTTTATGATGGGATTCAGGCAAATTTCACAATTTGTCTTCCTTAAAAAAAGAAAAAAAGAGAGAGAAAGAAACTGACAATGGCCCTCAGTTCTCTTTTGTGAGAGTCCTGAGGGGCACTGGGGCATAGAATCTGTTTCTCTGAGTTCCCATAAAGACAGAGGTTCCACTGCATGCCATTGTTACTCTGTGCTACATTCAGTGTGTGGAGATGACTTTTTGTCCAAATAGCAACACTTGATTTCTGGTCACACTTTTAAGACCCCCTGACCTCAAATAGAAAGGGGATTTAGAGGTTTAATTTAGCAATTTAACTAAATTTATGAATTTAGTTTCTAGTCCTGGATACTGTTGACAATGTTCCATCATCCAGTTTTAGTAGACACAAATAAGTCACAAGAAGAAATCCGGGATACCTCAGGGCAAGCATGTTCTGCCAATGTAATCATTGCTGGCCTTCATTCCATCCTTGGTTTCACAGTCTGCCAGGTAGCTCACTCTCCAGGGGCCAGGGTGGGGATAAGTAAAAAAGGTTAGTTTCTTTATTTCATTCTTCAGCTGATGTTTGTTTTTCAAGATGCTTGTCTTTTATGCCTCCCAAACTGATTTTACTAAAACTGTAGTATAAAATCACAAAACCCCATTTTAGGGTTGTCTGTATTGGGTTTACGTGGCAAGGTTTTGGTAGTGGAGGGTCTACAGAGGCTTCTGTGAGAAGATTCCAGAAGCTGCTCCCATATCAGACAGAGCCAGTTCCAGCTGGCTCCAGAACAGACCCAACACTGGCCAAAGCTGAATCCCATGGTAGCATGCTGTGGCAGCATATTTAAGACAGGAGAAAAACACAACAGCAACAGCCAGAAGAGGAGAGTGAGAAAATGTGAGGTGGACAATCTGCAGACACCCATGTCTATGAAAAAGGAGGGGGAGGAGCTGCTTCACGTGCCAGAGCAGAGATTTCCCTGCAGCCTGTGAAGACCATGGTGATGCATGTCATCCCCCTGCAGCACATGGAGGTCCATGGTGGAGCAGATATCAACCCTATAGCCTGTGGAGGACCCCATACTGGAGCAAGCAGATGGTCCTGAAGGAGGCTGAAGGAGCAGGCTCCTGGCAGGACTTACGACCCTGTGGAGAGGAGCCTATGCTGGAGCAGGTTTTCTGGCAGGACCTGTGACACAGGGAACCCATGCTAGAGCAGTCGGTTCCTGAAGGACTGCGCCCTATAGAAAATACCCACGCTGGCACAGTTAGTGAAGAGCTGCAGCCCATAGCAAGGACCCACATTAGTGAAGTTTTTGAAGGACTGTCTCCTGTAGGAAGGAGCCCACACTGGAGCAGGGGAAGAGTGTGAGGAAAAAGGAGCGGCAGAGACAAAGAATTATGAACTGACCTGAACCCCCATTCCCCATCCACCTGCACTGCACTGGGGGAGGAGGTAGAGAAGTCAGAAGTAAGTTGAAGCCAGGAAGAAGGAAGAGGTGGAGGGAAGGGTTTTTTAGGTTTGTTCTTATTTCTTACTACCCTACTTTGCTTCATTGGTAATAAATTCATTTCCCCAAGTTGAGTCTATTTTGCCCATGACAGTAGTTGCTGAGTAATCTCCCTGTCCTTATCTCGAACCTTGAGCCTTTCATCTTACCTCCTATTGAAGAAAGGGAGTGATAGAGTGGCTTGGAGGGCACCTGGCAGCTAGCCAAGATCAACCCATCATATTAACACACTGCATTAATAAAGTAATGAAACTTTGGATTCATTGTAAGCCTGTGTGCAAATTAACTCCTTCCATATTTTGAGGCAGGAGATCAGGCAGTTCTTTGCATTTATATTAATTTTTAACTCAAGAATGCTATCATGGAGTGCTATGTGTGCCTTGGACATTTGTTTGAGAAACAAAATAATGTGAATACCAACATGCATCTATGTTGTGGATTTCTGCAGCACTCAATACACTTACTTTACATAGTGCAATTACGCTCTTACAATGAATTCCCTAGAGCTCCCAGAAGCCTCCTTTTATCCCTGCACAATGAATTATTTTTTTCTCAGTCCAGAAAATAATCTGCTTTTACATTGATAAGATAATAGTGCTCTGCTATAGAACAGAGCAGGGAGCAGTCCAACCCTTGATTAGCTCCATCTCCTCTGGAAGTCCATTCACTCACAGGAAGAAAAGACCCTTGACCATGACCTTTAATATCTCACTATCTTATCCTAAGATTAGCTCAGTTTCCCCAGGAGGGTAGTACAGCTGTGTTTGTAGGCTGTAGCTGTGGCTGAAGGATACTGTCTTTTCTTCTAGGCACAGGCCACTGTGTAAGTTCACATGTGACCTGAACCTGATGATTTGTCAGTATGACCTAGCATTTTAAATGGTTTTTCAGTCTTCTAAAGAAACATTTGAAAATATGGTTAATCAAATGTCATTCTCTCTGAAACATTCTTGTTAGACATTCCCAAGCCACCTCAGCAGAAATATGTTTCCTTAGAAATCAGGAATGGATTAGAGTGTAGGCATTGTCCATACCCTGAGTCCTGCAGGGACTTTCAGAATGTAAAATTCCTGCAAGCCTAAGGGTGAACTTTCTTGCCTTTGGGCTGATGGCAACAGAGTAGAAAAACTGGCCCGAGTTTGCCCTTTCAGAGCTTGACAATAAGAAAAACACAAACAGATTTCCTGCTGTATTCCAGAGTGTTACTGATTTTAATTAATACTGAGAAGTACACAGATCCATTCAAAATAAAACTGTACAGATTTCCCTATTTCATTCTCCCCATCAGCTAACATGCCAGTTCTTTCATTTCAAGATAAAGTCTTCTGGCAGGGATGCAGATCTGCTTCCTTCAATTGATGAGGCTCCTTTTCAAGTTCCTACACTTACTGCCCATCCCTGTTATTTCTATAACGTTTATCCTCATTTTAATTCTGTTCAAAGGTTTCGTTATTTAATTTTTTAATTTTTTTTTCTTTCCTTCTCTAGTTCTCTACAAGATAGGGAATTCTTTGCTGCTTAGGCACCTCCTTTGCCAATACATGAGGCCTGTCCACCAGAGCTGGAAAACTTTGTGACCAACATCAGTTCCCAGACTGAGAGAAATGAGATGCAACGCTGAATAATGATAGATTACACGAACAATAGATGTTCAGTGAATCAGCAGTTATATTATGACTTGAGCCAGAACTATTAAACAGTTAATCAAAGATTTTTTCAAGTCATCTGGCCTTGGTAGGAAAATGTTCCACCAAGATTGCATTATTATTATAAAAGCAAACTTTAGTTCGCTTGTGATTTTCATACATGGTAAGTTTTAATCAGAATATTTGTGTGAATCAAAGAGTATTAATTTAGTTGAAACTTCCATCAAAATGGTGGAATAATTTTTAAATGTCAGCTAGTTACTCCATTTAGAAAAATTGAGCTTTTTTGTTGTTGTTGTTGCTTTTTTTAACCACTTCTTATAATGGAAAGTAAAAATCAATCAAGTCTACTCCAGTCTTTCATCTGGTGAAAACCAAGCACAATTTTCCAAGTTATAGTCATAACTATATTATTATTTGTATATTTACATGCAACATTCATATTGCCAATATGTTATACTATGTTACACATAGTTGATTTACGTAGAGCTATATGTATACTCTCAGATACAGGGGGGCAAAACTAGCTACCTACCAGATCCCCACTAGCCATACAAATGCATTTTTCATGTATAAAATTGCAAGGAATATTTAATTGTCTAAACAATGTGGCAGAATTTCAAGTAGATAAACAAGCATAAAGGGCCATTCTCATGCACAGGAAGTTTCACTTAGGATATTCTGTATTTTGCAGTGTGATGTTCTGTAACTTTGAATAAAAACTAATCCCATGATTTTTATGGAATTGATGCTGTACATCAATTTTACTGAAATATGAATTATTAATAAAATAATGCAAATATAGAAGCTAGAGTTCAGGAGGTGTGCACACGTATCAATGAAATAATTTGATCTCTCTAACAGTACAGAGCAATTCCTGACCATGGTTAAATTTATTTGTTTTGATTTGCCAAAGCTCCCATAAAATAAAAAAAGTTAATGAAAACTTGAACCTGAATCACAGCACATAATGCTTGAGAAGCTATAAAGTTAAAACCAGTCTATCTCACTCACTCTCCTTTGTTGCACACAGGCCCTTTTTGAAAGTCCCTTATCACATGGTCTTTCTTTCAAGTGGAATGCTATTCTAATCCATATTATATTCTCTTCTCAACCCCCTACCAAAAACTGAAAAGGAACAAAAAGTGGGACAATGCAGAACAGCTTTAGAACAGGATACAATTCTGCAGTAGATCCAGTAATTTGGATCAAGATTCAGGAAAGTGTAGTAGTGTTTCCAGTACTGTAGTAGGTCATCAGTGGTGTGCTTTGTACAGGCTTTCCATGGAGTAGCTAGCAATATGTATAGTCTCCCTCTGCATCTGTTTTGCAGATGTAATTTGAGGATAATCCTTTTTGCAGTAAAGGATATCTGAGAGGCATAGATACGTTGCAGCACAAAGCCATTACTGAAAAGGAAAAAACCCAGTGATGTGAAAGTTATGAAAAGTGGCAGTTCTTTGGAAAAAAAAAAACAAACCCAAACGAAAAACCTTTTTAAGGCAGGTCCTTCATTCACTGAATATCTTAGCTCTATGTGAAGTGACCTTGTAGTTAAAGTCACTGACTTTATAGTTAAATATGGCATATTCAAAAGCCCATTGCACTGAAACACTTCTAAATACCTATGTTCTCTATGATTTCATACAGTAGACAAAGACTAAAATAGTTGCTGCAGCCTTACTAATTTCCTGATTTCTTTTTCCCTCAGTTGGTTGTTAAAAAATATTTTGTTGTCCCTTTTTGGTAGTTTATTCAAGTTATCATATATAGTCCCAATTTCACTCTATCTTTGTTAGCTCAGCATTTATTCAGAGATCTAAAATACTCTTAGGAGGAGATATAAATCACACTTTTCTTTTTGGCAGGAGCAGAAATGGCCAGGAAGTGAACCACAGAACTGCAGAGAGGGTAGGCATCAGTGGAGTCTAATACCAAAGATTCAGCATTGCAGTTAAGACAGTAAACAAATCTGATGTCATTTGTGTGGGAATGGCTACACCAAGATTTTTCCTTAGTGCAAGACTTTTTCAACACTGTTGTGCCTCTGGTGACCTGCATTTTCAAATATTTCAGGGAGAGGTGAGGAAGTCAAAATGAAAGATAAAAAGCTTACCAAGGCTACCCACAAAACAGAAGCAGCCCTTCAGGTGCTCACAGCAATTAACTTCAAGAATTTGAGAAGCTGGGCACTCTTTTGTTCAGTTTAGCTGAAGTTATTTTGTGTCAGCAGATGTGAAAACATATGAAACATTTCTTAAACTCACCCATTTGTTCAGCTCAAATGTTAATGACTGTGCCTGGCACTAAATTCCACAATATTTTTTTTGTGTAAAAGTAAGAATTCTTTTACTATGACAATTTATAACAGACTACAGTTAACAAGTGTACATTGATTAGGAAACAAAGTGATACGTAGGTTTGTGTTAAAACTGATTGTTATGCAAGCAGGTACCACATGTCATCTTTTTTCTTGGGTAGAGACAATAATAGAAGCCTATCCAACAGTCTCTAATTGTGATACTTTTCTAGCAATGTTAAAACAAACCGAGCTTTGTCAGACCTCATCCTATCAGTGTGAATATATGATGGTACCACATGTGGACTTCCTGTAATTCAGCCTAGAATCAACATGTGAAGTTCTAGCTCACTAAAATCAAGAGTTTTACTTCTAACATAAAAAGAATTAGCATTTGATTTACAATTTCCTTACTTTCTCATGTACTGTTACTAAATAAAGCCATAAAAAGTCAGTTTAAAAGAAAGCAAAACAAAAGAAAGCAAAACTGAATCAGTTCTGTACTGCTTAGGGAGCATATGTTCAACATGGCAAAAAGCGAAGGGCCAAATACAATAAAGGTTCTCATATTCTGTGTTGTTGATTTAGTGCTAATGTCATATTTGGCCACTTAGTGTTTATTTGAATAGCTGAATCCTGCTCTTACTTTAGGCCTTCATCTATTACAAACAAAAGCCAAACAATTGCAAAATATGAAGAAAAGAGTCAACTACAGTAAAATCAGAGCATTTTCTGGTCAATAATGAGAGCTAATGCAAGAATCCTTTTTGCTATCCAGTGGAGGTGAAGAATGTTCCTTTCACAGTGAAAGGCACAGACGAATTTTGATGAAGCTGCTCAAAATATCCTTGTCTTCAGGTGTTTATATTAGACTTCTTCCACAGCTCATTCTGTCCATAAATAAGACAAAAACTCAGTAAGAACACCTCAGCTTCCTTCCAGACACATATCTGGTCTCCAGCCTCCTTGCTGCAAGTTACATTCAGTGCCATTGGTGAGGGCAGTTGGAGCAGGAGGCTGGGGCCAGTGCATTATCATTCTCCTTTTCTTTTGCTGCTACTTGTTTCTTAGATGCACCAGCGTGGGCTCCTCTAACAGTCACAAGACCTTTTTAGTCATACCTCCTCTTGGGTCTCCTCTCTGTTGTCTTGGCCATGCCTGACCTCCTGCTATACAGGCCACCCCTGCAGCCCTACAGCTACCAAAACCTTGACTGTCATGCTCAGTGGATGCTCAGTGGAGGGAGCCATGTGTAGCTAAGAATATCTGAACAGTCAAATTTAAGTTACTGGTTTTTTACTAGCATCTAATAAGTAGGTACAGTGACACAAGAAGGGGTGAAGAGCAAAATAGCTTTGTTTAAAATTGCCCCTTTAAAAAAATACCCACAATTTCCAAAGGCTAGTTTTAGGACCTACCTATAAGTGAGAACACTTGTTTTCTTGTGAAATCCCCTTTCTCTTTCCCTAAGTGAATGCCCTTCCCTCTGTCATCACCACCCAACCTCAGCACCAAAGATTACAGGGCTGTGCTGGCAGCAATTTACTAATCTACACTTCTGTGTTCCTTCATGCTATTAGGAGTTTGGTTCTGACCCCTGAATCAAAAAAGAAGTCCATACGTACATAACCCATCACACTGCAGAAAAACTGTGTGCGATCTCTGGAAGCTTCAATTCTTCTCAGGTTGCATTGACTTTCTACTAGTTTCATCTCTGCATTCAAGTCAGTTAAACTTCCCTGTCCCACAGCATGAGGGTGCCAATGAAAAGAGAGGAGGGAGAACTGATAAGACTCCATATGCTGTCAATTAGCACATCAGGATTCCAAGCTGCCGGAGGGAGGCCAGTTAAGCCCCTACAGCACATGAATGCCTTCCAGTGTTAGGTTTCAAGCTTTAGCGAGTCTTCTGAACATGTAGAAACAGATGCCTCATCACTGGGCATTGCCTTCTAGCATGAACAAAACATATTACTCTAGTATCTGGAAACTTCCCCTTCTTTTCCATTTCCCCAGACAGCAAAGTACAGGTGAATGCAGTCTTCCAAAGGCAAAAAAACCTATGGAATGTGTAACATGGGCAAGTGATCCTCTTTCCTTTAAACCGTGGAAGAGCCAAATTCTTTTGCTAGGTTCTTCCTGTGAAGGATTTTTATTAGTGGCTGAAATATGTCTCATGAAAGATTTCAGTCAAATTATTGCAAAGTTACAAGCTACTGAAAATTTATTGTTTTGAAAAGCACTATTTATGGTTGCTGCTTAGTACAACTAAAGCACATGTTAACTTCTTCACAATCATGAAATGGAATGGGAAATAGAGCCCACATCTTTTGGGCACAGTCCCATAAAAGAAAAAGTAAGAATGTGAAAATAAGATTTATTTTTTTATTATTAATAATACAAAATTAGCTAATTCTCTCCTTTTGACTTCTTTAGCTGTCCACACGTGCAGTAGGTTATGTTTTTCTTCATATCACAATTAAATGCAATCTCTTCCATTAGATATTTACATATGACATTAGATACGAACATATGACAAACAGGGAGGTAGTCTGCCTCTTACTGTTTCCATCCCAATTCATTCTTGTGAAGTGAAGACCCTACACAGGAAATTAAAAGTCTTCACCCAGCAAAGAGCAGCACAGAACCTCTTGCAAATGAAGAATAACAAGCAAATAAAGAAATCATAAAAGAAAAAGGTGGTGGGGAAATGAAGAAATGTTTGAAGGTTAAATGGCACTATTTGAGAAATAATATTATATTACATTCTATTTGTAGCAGACAAAAATAGATTTATCCTGATAATCCTGGTAATTTGCTAAACAAGAGACTGTTTTGCATGTACCTAGAACAGACCTGATGGTGCAGTTGCCTTATGTAAGCCACTATGAGAGAGATCCTCAAAAGCTTTGTTCATTTTGCACAGAATTTCATATGAATATCCTATATGTCTCTGGTCACCCAGTTAACCATTACAGATTAAAACCAAACACTGATTCAAAATGGCCAAAGTATATGGAAAAAAATCTCAGATTTAGATCAGCCAGTTCTGAGCAAACAAAGCAGCAACACTTTGTACAGTCTCCAAGAAATTCAGTTGCTTTGAAGAAACTAAATTATTGCATTTTCTTCTTTCTATTTTTGTATGGCTATCCTTCAAATTCTTCAGCAGAGTAATGTAAATTAAAATGGGCACAAAGCTTTGAGTTTTTATTTTCGTCATCTAGTTCTTTTAATTATTTGTTACAGCCTTTTTTAAAATAGTCAATCTTTCCACAAGGCTAAATGCTAAAATTATGGGAAGTTGGATTAAGGAAATAATTATATTTAAATTCTAATTAAATTTAAAGAGTTAAAATCTATTCTGCTTCCTTTTTTTATTTCATTAAATACCAAAAAAAAAAAAAAGGCAATTATAAATACTTCCAGCAAAAAAACCCCACTGCATCTAGAACAGACTGTGGAATAGCAAAACTTGTACCTTGAAGATGGACTTTAAAATCTGAAAAGAACTAATGCATAAATGGTAAGGTGAATGAATGTGTTTGGATATATTGTTTAAAAGTACTTGACAGAAAATCTGTACTCAGTTTTGATACATATTACATTTTGTTTGAGAATATCACCAACAGCAAACAAACAGATCATAAATATTGTCAAATAGTTCCAGCCACTAAGTAATTGTTTGGATACATGCCTTTTCCCTTGTATCTTCTCAGTATTACATGACATAACTTGTTCTTCCTCTCAGATTATATAGTATACACACAAAAAGGCCCAAACATTTTATACATGCTTGTGGGAACATAGCTAACAAAGCTGTGCTGTTCAAAGAAGATAAATTCAACTTCTCCAGCTATAATTGCAACACACGCACACAAAATTGATGACATAAAAAAGGAATGGAAAATGTTTTTTTCAGGTGCATATGAATTTCAGGTGTTAAAGAAACCCAAGCATTAACAATAAATCATAGGAAAGCTGAAGCATGTATTTCCTATGGTACAGGTTGGGGTTAGGGTTTCCCATGGTACAGGTTCTTACCGTGTCTAATTTGTTCAGAAAGCTTGTTAGTGAAATAAACACACAACTTTATTAAGAACAGAAGGCACGCACTGGAATAAGGCAATAAGGATAATATTTAAAAGAAAATCTCCCCAAGTATATCTTTCATTACCATGAAAGCTATTTAAAATATACACTTTAATCAGAATGTTAAAAAGATATAAAATAGGATATGACAATATTGTGCAAGATCAAATGCAGCATATAACTCAGCTGGTATAAGAGTGATAAGAACTGCTACTAATTACCAAACAGAATTCTTAAGAATGTAAAATTCCATTATTCTTTTTCATATGCCCACACTCATTAGAACTGGTAGGAAATTTAAAAAGATTTAAAATAAATGCAAACAGATCCCTGGCTTTCTTACAAACTAACAAACATTTTGAAAACTAAAAAAGACTTCTGAGCGAAGGAATTATTTTTCACCACTGGCTCACTTTGCAATCCATACTAATCTGTTTCTATTCTTTGCACCTTTAAATGGTAACTTTCTCAGAGGTCCATTGAGAAGTCTGCTAAAAACTTTATTGCTAATAATATAAATTAAATTTCCCTTGAGAAACATTGTGGGGTGCATTCAGATCAACTGTAAAATAACTTTTACTGGCTGAAAAGGACTTCTTGAGGTCATGTCATTCCACACTTACAGTAAAAGCAGAGTTAAGCTCAGTGCTCAGGGTTTTTACTCAGTCAAGTTCTCTGCTATCTGCAAAGACAAACCTCCCTGTGGAACCTTTGGCAGGGTTTACCTACTCTCACTCTTACTAATTTCTCTGGGAAATCCTTACATTTGGAAAGTTGTCTATACATTCTTATATTCAGGACCTCAGATGCAAAGGTCCATATTCCTAGAACTGAAACAAACTTAACTGTGAACACAGGAAGTCAAAACAGTCTTAAAATGTTCTTAAAGCTTTGTATTCAGACTGGGAGTCTGCAAGGAAGACTATTGAAATAAAAAAATTACACTTATAAGGTTAAATATAATTACAACTAGTACTTTGTCAGACAGCGGAAAACTTACAATGAAGGTCAGGATGAAATTTCACCTATGGAGAATGCTAAACAGTGATCAAAAGACAGCAGTGATGCCTACAGAATTCCCTGCTGCCCAGGAGTACATGCCTGACAATTCTAGTGAATAGGACTAGATGGGAAATCCCAGGCAATTCTTGCATGATACTACTTACAGCACCTTCACAGTTCCACTTGAATAAGGAACCTAAATGTCTTTGATCTGTTTCAAACGTACTTCTCTTTTAAATGCATAAAAACCCCTGGGCAGCAACAAGGAAGAACTGCGTTTACATGAGGCCAGAGCCTGCCTGGTTTGTATGACCAAATTCACCTTCTCATCCTATCTACTACAGCACCCTGACGGGCAGGAAAAAAATCCTCTCGAAGGAACACTGTGATCAATTAGTTTTTTTTTTTTCTTTTGATCCAATTTAGAAGTGATTCTAAAGCACATTACATCATACTATAAAGCTGCTGTTCCACAAACTGCTCGGCTGCCAGCCTGTGACAGCCTGAGTCCTTCCCAAGGGCAACAAAGCAGACAATATCTGCTTCGTCATGCCCTCAGCATACTAATGTTCAGGAATAGAATAAACATACACATGCATGCTTATTACTTTCCCACAGAACTAATTTTAAACCAAAATATTAAAAAAGAACCCTGACAAAGCCCCCAACCAAAACCAATAAACCCACAAAGACAATGAATGAAAAAAGAAGGCGACACTTTTCTCCCACCTAATGATTTCAAGGGATTTGATAAGAGCATGATGAAGTTTTTCTGTCATTTACAAGAAAAGGTATGTGCAGTATGGCACAAATTTGTAACACTCCTGTCAAGGGCAGTGTGAGCCAGATTTTAAGTAAAAAGGAGAGGCAGGGGAGGCAAGAAGTATCTCGTGGAAAAAAATGAGTGTGGTTTTGCACAAAGATATTTCTTCAGTTAAGCACACTTTAGGGCTTTGGAAGCTTGCACATGATGTATATGGTTCCTTATAGGGCATCCCTTGATCAGTGGACGTTAATAGTAAAGTAATTCTAACAGAAGTCTGCATGCTGTTCCCAACCAGCCCTAGAAGGATGGCCATGAATGTCTGGAAAATCCTTTAAAAAAAGGCAGCAGCTAGGGGGCAGGAGAAATGAGAGGTTTCATTTTCAGGATTGCCAGATTTTTACCCCCAAAAAACCAGCAAAATTAATGTGATACACTCACTTTTTGACCTGGTACAAATTCTCACCTTATTTAGTTGGATAAATGTTGGTGTGAAATAAATCCCACTTCTTCACCTTTAAAATACAGATAGCTAAATCTTTGGATGTAATTTGAAGAAGGATGTCTTGCTTTTCTACATGCTATTTTACAGCTCTGAATTTGTTCCAAGATCAAGTACATAGTCCTTGTTTTATCATTTTCTTGCTAGAAGTTAGGAAAAACATCAGAACAAACATCCCCTAGGGGTTTGTGTAGCCCTGGAAGGGTTTGCTGAGGAGGTCTGGGATCTCCAGCCCTGGAAGTTTTCGAACTTCAGTCAGGAAAACCTCCAGCTGACCAAGGTGGTCAGACTAGTTAATCTCCAGAGATCCAGCATTTCTGTGACCCTTTGTAAGCAGAAAAAATGTTATGAACAACAATGAAACAATGAAGAAAAATATGGTACAGGCATGGGAAGAGAAAATCTGGCTGACAAACTGGAGAATTTCACAGAACTCTCATGTTGGCACCCATGAGCCTTCAGGAACAGATATGGATTCCCTCACATCTATGGTTTAGTTAGTTCCTGATTACAAATTCCTAGTAAGACTAGGAAGCGGTAATGTCAGCTATTTTTAGCTGCATCTGTACAGACAGGAGCTCTTTTGAAACTGAACTTGGTAACTTAACACCTCTGTTACCACATGATTGACATGACTGCTCATGAGGAGCTGGACCATTTTTTAGGCTAAGGATTTTAAGGAAACCTTAGGAACCTAAATCTTCAGTACCCTTCTTGCAGAACTGCTTGGTTTCTGATGGTGATTCTTTCAATCTCTACTTTTTCAGAAGAGTATTTTTAAAGAATCATGAATATTGGAACATTCCGGGTGGTTAGAGCATCTCTCTGGTAGAATGCTCAGTTTGGTGTTCTTTGATACTCTTCTATTAATTCCTGTCAAAGCAGACAATGATTCTTCTGGACTAATATTCTGCCTCCTTTACATTGGTCTTTAACATTTTCAGTTTACCTTCATCTTGCAAAATGGTTGTAATTCACATGCAGCTACTTGAATGTTTGAAGCTCATTTACAGACGTTTTATGTGTATCTAAAACAGGAGACTAATAAGTTACTGATAGCAGTGGAAGTTGGACCCTGTACTTGTCCATTAAACAGCTTTCCTTTCAAGTCTCTGCTGAAATGGGGACAATGCTGTTTGGTCATTCAGGCTGTGACTCTAGTCTGTAATTCTTGCAGCTATTCTTTTAAATAGTTCAGTTCCCTAAGCAAATGGAGTAGGTAAATGAATAAGGATCAGTCATGCTCTCTAACACAAATGTGCTCAGTATGACAGATTCACAACTACAAACTTTATTAACAATTTCATACTATCTGCCTTTTACACTGATCATATGGAACAGCTTAGGTGCCTTAACTCAAGTGAAGAAAGTCACTTCCTGAAAGTAAGTGACCAGTTGCATCCTGATTTTTCATTCCTGCCCTCATGTTTGGACATAAGCAGGAAAAGAGAAAATACAGCCAAAAGGAGGCGTACCAATCAAATGATTCTTAACAGTCATTTCTAGAACACTCACTGCTCATGTAAATACCAAAATAATCCTGAGATTTCTTTATCACAAACCAGAAATCTGGGAGCAATATACCTCCCAGAACAGAGGAGCCTTGGCAAGATAACTGCAAGGTGTTTGTCAGAATCAACTTTTTAAGATAGTATCTTTCAAGGAAGGTTAGTTTATTGATGAAGATTATTTATCTTAATGCCAATGCATTAATGCAATGAAAAATTGAGAAACACCCTGAAGATTTTTTAATCAAATTATCTTATCTAGCTTATTTTTAAAAGTTCTATTTCATGTATATTTCTCAGTTTTACAAAAGTCACAATCTTGTCACTTCAAGATTTCAAGTACTGTTCAAGTCACTTCACTGAATGGTTCTAACAAGCCAATGGATTCGCAGCAGTTAGATTTCTTGGGGAACTTAAAGCACTGTGAGCTGTTCTGGTCCTGACTGCTGGTAGAAAAAGAAAGTACAGCGTGTCAAATGCAACTAAGCAGCTGCATAGCTTAGAATACAGCCAACAGCTAGACTTACGAGTTCAGGAGAGGATTGGTTCAGATCATGAACAAACAAGATTTAACATTGAAGACGCGGGATCATGATTACCAAGTACAGGAAAAAAAAAGCCTGAAAGAGCATTCTGGTAACTTCTTTTTTGTTGTGTTGATCTGTTTTAGTCTTGTTTCAAGCACAGAGCATAAGGATTTTGCAAGAAGAAACTCTTGCTTGCTTTCTTTGTGAACTCCTAGGACGCTAGCTGTTTAATTGAGAAGGGTGCAGCCTGCTTCAACCTACAAGCACAGATGAGGACAATGAGATGTGTGATCTGGTTGTCCAGTGACTACATGGTTAAATGTCTGTTTCTTTTAATGCAAGAAACAAGCAGCCAGCCTTGTTTTAAAGAGTAAAGACATTGTGCCTACAGCAGAAGGTTATCTTATGGAATGACATGTTTCTTTTAATTATAGTCAATAAAATGAATGTAAGCAAGGCAGATTTTCACGTCTACCCCTCAAATGAGCCATTCACAGGTATAACAGTTCCTGATGAGATCCAACATCCTTATGGTTATATGGGCTGCATAAGATTTTTTTCTCATTGCATTAATTTTCTGAGACAGTTCTGATCAGATAAGTGCTTATGGTATAGTCTTTAACCTCGTTGTCAAGAAAAGCAAAGATATGCAAACCGCAACCATGTGATATCATTACGCTCTGATATCAAGTACCCTAGCAACTAGGATCTACAAACAGCAGCTGGAAAACACATTCACCTTATTATTTCCCTGAATTACTGTTTTTACAATGAGATGACTGCATTCATTAACAAGGATTTTCTCCTTCCCTCCCCCCTGTAAACAAGTCTCATTACAAAGCTCAAAAGACAAATTATGTCAAATATAGATGAACAATTTGGACTTGGAGATCTGCCCTGTAACGATGCAACAGAACACAAGGCCTTATCTCTGTTGGATGAGGAATGATCTCAACAGTAGCCATGTTAACAAAGAGGTCAATAATGACTAGTAAACATAACCCAAACAATTGAGTAAGTGAAGGACAAGCCATTCAGGGGTTGGTGCAGAAGAGAGCCTAATGCTTTTATAAGGCCTTTAAAAAAGGATTCTTCATTGCTTTGTATTGAGAACACACAAAGCACAAATAGACGGTTAGGTGGACTCTTATTTTTTTTTAATCATCATAGAGAAATCATCATTCTCTTTAAATACAATCCACAACAATCCACTTCCAGACACTGCTAACCCCAACCACTCAGCATAAAAGATGGTCAGACTGGTATCTTGGATGTACAAATACGCCCAGCAGAGCTTTGTGAGAGAGGGAATGTATGTACACAAGAGAAAATTAACATTTCTACTAAGTCAGCAAAAAGGCCAGCTGTGTAGAAACACCGTGATCTCAATAGGTCATAATACAGTGCAGCAATAAACAGTTCATATATACCAAAGCATAAACCAAAACCACAAGCAACTGTTTCTTTTTTTTTCTGATCTCCCTTGGACAATTCCTGAAAAGGTTTATTGGCTCACTAATTTTACTTCATCCTCTTGCTAAATAATTCTTCCTTCTAAGCACCTTGCCCACACCTTTGAGGGTACTGGGCAAAGGCTAATTTTAAGGACAATGCTAAGAAAAATGTTCAGGTAAATGCTCCTTATTACTGTTCTGCCTTGTAGACTCCATCTGAAGAGTATAAGAACTATTCATATCAAGTAACTGGATCTTCTCTGAGTCATCTTTATCTAAACAAGTATTGATAAGTGTCACAACTGAAAATAACAGATCTTCATTTTTTGATTTAACCTTGCATTTTTTAATTTGCCAATCGTGCTGTACAGTACTACCCATGACAAGCACCTTTCCCTATGAATAAGAAATAAACTCTAACAGTTGCCACACAAAGATGTTGCGACATCCATGTGATACATACCTTCACACTGCTGAACACACCTTAACTCAGCTGTTCAATGGGGAGCTGTAGTTTAAACTCCACTAACTCCTTCTGGAATGATAAAATCTATATTTCAGTGACATTTTTTGAGAAACCTTTCTGCTTTACCTAGTTTGCAGGCAATATTTCTGAAATGCAAGCATGTATGCCAAGAAAAGAATCCTGAGAATCAGCTAAAACCAAAAACCAGCCTTTAAACCCAATATCTACGCTATCTCAGAATTTTTCACCAAAATTCTGTAAAAGTGCTTATTTGCTTCCTGGTTTGTGGGAAATATGGGTGCTATCAGTTGAACAGTGAACAGATGATTCCATACTGTATTTACTTGAAATACCGCCAGAAATCCACACCTTGCACTAACAGATCTGACTAAGGGATTTTCCCTGAGGTACACATTGCCTGGGGGAAAAAAAAATCAAACAATAAAAAGAAATGCACAACAAAACCCCTCACCAAACAAAATTTTATTCTTTCTCCAATGTTGAAAAGGAAGACATTGGGAAGTAATTAAAGGAAAAAGTCATTGGGAAACAAAGAAAGTTACGCTGGTTTGTTCACTTGGTTGGTTGGTTGGTTGGTTGTTTTTTCCAGTGTGAACTGGGCTGAATCTCAGCAGATACTACCTGAAGTGCTACAGTTAGCCAATTATCACAGGTGTTTACAAAAATAGTTGTATAGTTAAACAAATTATCTGCAATTTTCAATTCAACGAATATTCCAGTCACTTAGACCTTGGCAGAAAGCCCTGCCAAAACAGATAGATACAAAGTCTACAAAAAACGGGACAACATAGAAAGTACATTTCATGCTTACAATATTGAAGCTGTTGCATGATATTAGTCATGTAATAATGGTGCAAATATCTAGACATCTAAATACTGAAGAAATTAAATATGCTCGTTAATCCAATCAAAGAGGTTTGAACTGAGAATGCTCAAAGCAGTCTTCTACTGCCTGTAACCTGCTGACAAGTTCTTTGGGCTTTGCTCGTGTCAAAGTGTGCAAGTGACTTCCACACTATTTGTTCCTTAAAATAGTATTTCAATAGGGTTGATCAGGACTGGCAGCCCCTTGCATATCTTACTGCCAGCTTTAGAAAGCCAGTTCAACATCAAGGAATGAAACCTAAAGGAAAGACCTTGCAAATGATCCTTATTCTTAGTTAGGTATCTCCAGATCTTTGTCACTGAAGTAACTACTTGCTCCACCCCATTCCACTGAGCCAGTAGTTTTTGTCCAAGTCTCTGGCAAAAGTGAATAATGACAGGTAAAGTGTTGCAGAACCCACTAGAAATTTCAAAACAACACGATCACTTCATGCAGACAGCTGGACAGTCAAAGGAGGACAGTGACCACCAACAACTCATGATATTTTAGGAACATTAACATAGCAAACTCAGCTGTTCATTTGGTGGCAGTCTGTGTGCAGACAACAGCCTTTAATGTGGGGGACTGAGGTGCATATCCATTCCTTTATTCCCACAGCAGTTATTTCCCAGGCTAAAGATGCTGGAATGGATCACACAGAAGTCCCTATTACAAACATGCAAACAAAACTATCTACTTCTAGTCCCACCAATTTTTCATCACCATGAAAAGAATGTCTCCCTTCTAATTCCTATTAAGGCAATAAAGAGCCACATGATCACTGTTTTATGCAAGATTTTAATGATGCTCATGTGAGACTGAAATAGCTCTTCAGATACTTAAAGTCAAGCAGAGAAACCCAGTTTTTTTTCTCACAATATAAAAAATTGATCTCCTTGGTTCCATCACCATAAATATGTGGAGCAGAAAAAGTAGCAGGAAAAAAGGCAGACTGAACTACAGGATACTCTCAAAGTTGCCTGATGCCTCCATAAGAATTAGGGATTTGCAAGTTTTAAGTACTTTAACAAACATTCTTACAAAGTAGTTTACGTTTACTCTTATTAAACTCTTCATTTAATCTCAAGACTGTGATCTAAAGATCAACAAAGTTTATGATTCTTGCTCATCAGCAGAACAGGAAGTAGTTGCCAGACTTACGGTTTTTAGGGAAGTGGACTACTTGTTCCTTAGCCAGCCAGGCCTTCTTAGTATTCAAATTGTTAATTAATGAAATTCATTAATTTAGAAGTGTATTTATTACCTGCTCAAAGCTCTTACCTGTTAGGTATATCAGTGATCAAAGTATACTTTCATTTTAGTGTGGCATGAAACACATTCATTTTAGGCATGTGTGTATGAACACACCCATGATATATCATAATACCCTCCAGCCAAATATGGAGAAGGACAAGACAGTTCTTACCTCTTGCAGCAACCCAGGTTGCAGAGACAAGTTTGGCCACTCCTTTACATAGGCATCTGTAATATGCAGGGGCAACAATGCCCCCCTCCCCAGAAGCCACATGAAATTTCTAGGTGAACAAAACAATTGTAAGCAGGAATGAAGGCTATGAAAGGAAGGTATAACTACCTTTCCTCAGGAAATACCTATACAAGCACCCACTGCAGCTTCAAAGTTAAAAGAACATATTCTGAATGAAAGAGCATTTACCAAATGCTATGCTTGTGGTTTCCAGAATTAGTAATTTTTCCTGCATGAAGATTTTAATCTTGAATCAAAGATCTGGAGAGAAGTGAATTCGCCTGCTTCTTCAAATACAATTGTAAGAAGAACGCGCAGAACCTGTTACAATTCCACAGGTTAAAAAGGTATGCATTTTTAAATACTAACAAGAAAGTGTAGAGCTCAGCATCTGGTCTTCTCAGCATACGAATAGGAACAATATTGAAGATTAGAACAATTCTGATTTGTTAGAATACCCTTGTCCTGTGTACACATACGTACGAAACAGCCACTACAGATTCTAAGCACTGTGTTTTGGAAAATTCCTTTGCAATTCAATTGCCTGCCATGGTTAAACAACACCATCTCTTTAATTTTCTATGGTATAAAATGATTTCTTTAGGCTGAAAGGGTCATGGAAAGACTGTTGAGATATTTCTGGAAGACCACAAATTATACCCTTTCCTTTTCTTCCTCTTCTTTTTTTTTATTTTCCCTGCGAAGAGTAACATGAATCTTAATCTAAATTACAAACACACTTTTCTGAATTCTGTCTCACTCTTTTGTCTGGATGCAAAAATGCTTTTTTTTTTAATAGATTTTACATCTTGCTCTTTTGCCACTGCTCTACAATTACTTAGGCAACCATCTTCCAAAGCATTGCTGTCCACAATTCCAGTGTTCTGCATCAAGGCAGCCACCTGTGTTAGACCACTTCAGTACCACAGTAACAGGGGGAAAAAACCAGCAGACTAGAGTAACTTAAAATAGTGAATGATATGTCTTGATTCAAATTCTCTGAAGATGAATTTACATTTTTCTAACATTTATGCTAATACCTAGATGATTTTCCATGCTCCTCTAACCCTTTATAGAGAGTATTTAACTAAAGATACAGGTATAGTTTGCCAGTTTCAAGCCTGATTTTTAACACAGAAAATACACTCCCCTGCTCTCTCACCCTTAGACAAGAAGCTGAAGCAATCTGGGCACTAGAACAAGGAAAGGTTGCTAATTCACTAAGACAAAAATGCTGAATGTTAACAATCCAGGACATCATGTCCAGCCTGTAGGAGGCTTTTGTTCTGATATTTTGATTGCTTCCATGGCAGGAAGTTACTTCAGTTGTTGATTTAGAGTTTTCTCAGAATCACGATAGCAACGGAAAAAAAAACCCCAAAACCTCAGAGCAATTAAGGGTTCAAGTCTTTTTCAGAATATTCATTGCTTTATTGTTTTGTGCAATGATCATGAAGTTATTATGAGATCATGCACATGTTTCCTACTAGGTTAGTTTCAAAACACTGCATCAGTTCAAGGAAAGAAAAAAGAAAATACAGATTGCATTTTTCTCTGTGCTGTGTAAGTTTTTCCTGTAGCAATAGTTTAAAGGAAAAAAAAAAAGCTAAGCTGACTTTTTATACAAGTGTGTGGGAATCAACATACATGAACCTCATGTTGAATAAGTTATTTTATATCTTCCTTTTCATCCTCTCTCTCCACCTCCCCTGCCTCCCACCTTAAAAAAATAAGTATGGTCTAAACTGATGCTTTTCTTCATGTTCATAGATAAGGAATTGAATAAATTGAATTAATATGATTCTGTTTGTGATCAAAACAGAACTTGATGTCAACTCATAGACTCTAATAATCAGCCAGTGAAATTCTCTATTTTGGGGACCTATAATCAATGCTTCTTCAGTTTCCCCATATACCTTGTCTAAAATACATTTTGTTGCATATATTCCAGTAGAATATTTTTTCCTAACTTGGAGTTTACAAAACCATCGGAGTTCAGAGTTCTTTAAGAAGTTTTAAAAGTAAACAAGGAAAAGATTAAGATAACAAAAAAGGCACTGAAGAGAGTAATTGCTGAGAATATAACTAAAGAGATATGGCAAAAAAGCAGCAAAATGACATGGGAAAGAAGGCCAATATATGATAGCCTTCAGCTGCAATTTTCAAGATACAGATCTGTAGGTTGAAGAATTTTATTTCTCTTCTTAACTCGCTCCTGTCAGATACTTGCACACACAGATGAGATCATTCCTGAGCTTCCTCTTCTCCAGGCTGAAGAGTTCCAGCTCTCTCAGTCTCTCCTCTATGAAAGAGGCTCCAATCCCCTCATCATACTTGACATCCTGTGCTAGAATTGTTCCAGTAAGTGCATATCTCACATTTACTGGACAGCCTGAAACTGGACACAGCATTGCTGTTTCTTGTAATCACAAAAAATACTGAAATGTGACACAACATAACAGAACAACATATATAGTACCCTTTGAACATAAAATGGATATTTTTTGTTTCTGTTTAGCTACCATAAATACACTTTAGCAATAAATGTGATATGCAAGGGTGCATTGTATACAAGTGCATCTCTCCTATAGTACTTGCTATTCCATCTCATATTGCCTAGTCCAAAGATGTAACTGTGTCAGCTTCTTCTTTTGAAACAGCAGTAACAAACTTATGCTGAACATTAAATTCCAAAGAAAATAACGTTATGCACACAAAGAAATCATATCAACACAGATATCCAAGCTTGGCAAAAGCCTTAATGGAGCGAGTACAAATGCACCATGGTCAGAGATGCACCGGAGGCCTTCTAAAACTTTATTCTACAAATACCTGGGACATGCTATTTCTAGCCCTCCCTCCTCACAATGTGAGAATACTTTCAAGTTTCCTAAAAGCAAAGAAGCTTGTTGTTTGGTTGTTTGGTTGGTTTTTTCATAAAAAGAGCAACAATTCCTTGCACACAGTAAATTGTACCTGCCACCTCAGGGGAGGCACAGAACAGAGATCCACAGGGCAGCAAAGACACAAGGGTTATTGATGTGCTAGAAACCACAGAAGTGCCTGAGAACAGCCACACAGGAACTGGGGCTTCTACCCCCAGAAAGGTGTCAGGATCAGTAGCCCACCTGAATTGCATCTACAGCAATGCCCGCAGCATGGGCAAACAAACACGAGCAGCTAGAAGCCACTGTACAGCTGGAACACCATGACAGAGTTGCTGCCATGGAAAGATGGTGGGTTTACTCACATAATTGGAGTGCTGCAGCGGATGGGTAGAAACTCTTCAGAAGGGATAGGCAAGGAGGGAAAGACAGTGGGGTAGCTCTGTATGTTAGGAACTTGGACACACGCAAGTCTATGGGGCTGGACAGGATCCACCCAGAGGTACTGAGGGAGCTGGCAGAAGTGCCTGCCAAGCCACTTTTCATCATTTATCAGCAGTCCTAGCTGATTGGACGTTAGCAAATGTGATGCTCATCTACAGGGTTGGTGGAAATTAGCATCCTGGGTACTACAGGCCCATCAGTCCGACCTTGCTGCTGGAAAAACTCATGTACCAGATCATCTTGAGTGCCATCACATGGCATGTACAGGACAATGGAATGATGAGGCTCAGCCAGTATGGGTTTATGAAGGGCAGGTCATGCTTGACTAACTTAATTTCCTTCTATGACCAGATAACCCACTTAGAGGATGAGGGAAAGCCTGTGAATGTTGTTTACCCAGACTTTAGTAAAGCCATTGATGCCTTCATCCCACAGCACACTCCTGGAGAAACTAGCTGCTTATGACTTGGACTGGCATATTCTTTGCTGGGTAAAAAAATGGTTGGATGGTTAGACCAAAAGGGTTGTGGTGAATGGAGTTAAATCCAGTGAGTAGGCAGTCACAGGTGGTGTTCCCCAGGGCTCAGTACTGGGGACAGTTCTGTTTAATATCTTTATCAGTGATCTAGATGATGGGATTGAGTGCACCCTCAGTCAGTTTGCAGAAGACACCAAGGTGGGCAGAAATGTTGTTCTGCTTGAGGGTAGGAAGGATCTACAGAGGGATGTGGACAGGCTGGATTGATGGCTGATGGTATAAGTTTCAATATGGCAAAGTGCTACAGGCTTCGAAAAGAGTGGCTGGAAAGTTGCTTGGCGGAAAAGGACCTGGGAGTGTTGGTCAACAGGTCAAAATGAGCCAGCAGTGTGCCCAGGTGGCCAAGAAGGCCAACATCATCCTGGCTTACATCAGAAATAGTGTGGCCAGCAGGATTAGGGAAGTGATTATCCTCCTGTAACAAGGTGGCTATGAGGACAAGAAGTTCTTTCATGAGAAATTTATCAGACTGGTTCATCTTGTCCCTTTGGCAATGAAACTGCCATTCTACAAGAACTTATTTTTGCTCATACTCCAGTTTTTCTTTATGTATTCCCAATGAAGATATAAGAAATGGTGAGGTCAAAAAATCCTATAAACTTTTCTCCCACCAGGTGAAGGATTTGCATAGATGTTCATGCTCCTTTGCTTCATACATATACTTACTGTGAAACTGTGAGGTTTGCATTTCTAGGTGGAAAATATTTTTACATAGACACCACTATAGTATTATTTTTTGAGTGAGGAGTGGTCCTCATTTAGTAATAACTAAACTATTTTCATAGGCAATGCAACTTTATGACATGTAGCAGCCCAAGGGTAAGCAAAGGCCTTTGAAAGACACGACAGCCTTTCTTGGTTTTCTAATAATGATTTAGGGGCTGTGCTCTGTAGATGAAGAACTGAACATTTGTCTATTTGCATTACTGTCACCACCATGATCTGTGCTGCATTGGTTATACTCTCAAGAGACACTGACTGATAAAATCTGTAGGGCCAGGAAATGTTAGACATGCCAACAAGAGAAAAAAAATATTATGTTTACCAGAACACTGACAGAGTTTCTGAATTGGAGCTGCAGTGCATAAATTGAAATCTAGTTAAGAACCTGCACTAGCCTTTTTGACTTTCAAATGTTCAGAATACCAGTCATGACAGCTAAGGACAGTAACATGAAGCTGCTTAATAGTTTGCAAAAGCCCAAAGATGGGCCTCTAGAAATACCTCAAGTAGACAGACAAGACTGAATGACCTATAATTAAATACTATCAGGTGCAAAAAGGTCAGACACCAGCAAACTTTTGTGTTTGATAGTATTCCTATCCTTGCCTTCACTTTATAAATGGGTAGAGCAGCCAACATAATTAGTGCTACAGCCTGACTATGGAAGAACCAACCCACTCCTTGAGAGGAAAAAAAATGCTTTCCTCCAAGCATTGTATTAGTTACAATTCTACCTTACTTACAATTCTACTGTACTACTAGCCGTAACATTGTTTTGATGGCTTACTGTCAGAATTATTCTAGCAACTGTTTTGTAGAAAACAACAATCCATCATACCATTCAGAGAAAAAGAGATGTTGCAGATTGTCTAGCAGAACTGTATATTGCAAATGAGAAATCTCTGTGTTACCATAATAGTTTGAGTTTGTTTGGTTTTTTGGTTTTGTTTTTTTCTTACAGTTGCTGAAGTTTATACAACTCGTGCACTTTTTCCCTTTTTTTTTTTTTAGTGCTGTTTAAAGTCACTGCAGTTGATATTTAATTTGTAAGGAGGATTCACAGAGAATATTCCAAGAAAACACAACTCAAGCTTATCAAGATACCGGTATCTACCTCTTGGGTATAGGAGTTTCTTTATTAGAAAAATTTAAAAAGTATCTCCTGCTTTTTGTAATTAGAAAATAAAATGTGTTCATCTGATCAATCTGTAAGCCATACCAAGAAGGTATGGCTAGATTTTTTTCCATCAATTCAAAAAGCATCAATGGAAATTATAGCCATACCTAGTTTTTTAAAAAAATCCCACAAACCAACCAACCAAACTAACAATCCCCCGCCAAACAAAAACAAAACACAAAGAGAAGCAAAAGAATAATTTTAAAATGGGGAATTATTGCAACATTTTTGCATTATTCTCTGTCTGAAGTACACAGATGTATTACAAATACTGACATAAGATTCATCCCTACACACACCTCTGCAGGGCTTCAGGTAACAAGAAGTCCATGCCAACTTAGACTGCTGAAAAATTAGGTCTAAGCATTATAATTCAGTACAAATACCAACAAACATTCCTGTGTTCACCACACCCACAATGTTATAACTTTATTAATTTTTAAATCAAGTTACAAGACCATACTGAATTACAACAGGAATATTCTTGAAAAGCATCTGCCCTGGGTTCAGCAGTAGCAGTCATTTTTCTCCTTCTTAGTAGCTGGTGCAGTGCTGTGTTTTTGGCTTTCGGCCTGGGAACAGCACTGATAACACCGATGGTTTTAGCTGCTGCTCAGTAATGTTTACTCTGACCAAGGACTTTCTG
>WYDI02025237.1:0-19629 GCA_009867235.2 Psittacus erithacus | reverse complement strand
GGCAGGGGGGTTGGAACTAGATGATCTTAAGGTCCTTTCCAACCCTAACTATTCTATGATTCTATGATTCTAATATTTTAACTCTAATGCACTGATAAAGTCTAACCCAAAGACACTTTGAACATGAATGGGTTTTCACACACACCCCACACACACTTTTGAGAGGGGGGCGTAGTAGATAAAGAAGAAGGCACACTGCACAGCCCATGACTTCAGCTAAATACACAACTGCAATTCATTCAAGCTGTTTGGCTAACATTGGAAACCGTGAGATCCAAGCCTGATTACTTATTAAAGAGAGAAGAACCCTTGAATTGAGTTAATAGCCTTTTCGTTAGCTACCATGTAATTTTATTTTTAACACACACTATATAATTTGCAGTGTTTATTGTAATTAATTCTTCACTGCTAGTTCTTCTACTGAAGAAACTAATTCCATCTATTGCATTCTAAAGCTAAACCATCAGTGTAAAATTACTTCCATAAAATAATGTATTTTGCCAAATGAAAGCATGAGATCAAAATCTGTCAGCAGTAAATTTTCAATTAATGCAACTCAGTTCTATAAGATATACTCTGAAAGAAAAAAGTTCCTATGCCCTCTGACTCAAAGGCTAGCACATCATTTTACAGACAGAAATGTGGAAATTTGCAACAGCTCAGTGGTAAAAGCTTACAAAATAGAGTTAAGGTGTGATTTCACAACTGATGCAAGGTAATTTAAGCTCACATATCTTCCAAAACAAACCCCCTCATTCTCATCACCCAATAGCGTCTTTCCATCTTTTCTGTTTGCTGGCACTCAAACACACGTGAAAAAGCTGTGAGTTGTCCAAGGATTTGATCCAGCTGGTTATGGGCTGAATTTTCAGCCAGGTACGTACAAAACAGCTGGCTGGAAGGCAGTATGATTGCTGGTGTTGACTGTGCAGCAAGAGATGAAGACAGAACTTCCCCTTCTGGCATCAGCACAGAACTTGGACCACATTAGGCTGTGTATTTATGACTGACTTCATGGAGTACTTACCCGATATAAATTTGCTACCTCCAAACACACGTACAGCCACAGGAGAAGAGGTCTGGAAGCACCACAAGAGAAACGAAGACATTTCCTATTTTCCTAAACTCTAATTTGCCCTTGGTGTGACTGCAGGACTCAATATATTTACCTATCAATCCCTCTCATCTTTACTTTTAATGTAGTTACAATTATCTTTAAAATTATAGCTAAGAGTGTGTATGCATACAGGACAAAAATATAAAAAAAGCCCGACCATGATGGAGGCAGGGAAGTGGAAGTAACCAGAGAAGTAACCAGAAACAAATCCCATCCCAACACCACTTAGAAGGGCTTACTGGTAGCAGAAGTTTGATTGTGTGACTACTTTTTCTGTTTTAAAAAATCAGCTCACTAAGCAAAGGCATTCTGAATGTCACATATTACTTTTACTGACACATGGATTAGAAGCTACAAGCTCAGACTCCATTTCCCCAACTGCTGTAAGATGCGAGGCAAACAGACTGCCTGTGTGCCAAGAACCACTGAGCACTAGTACAGGCCTCAGCTCTCCATCAAAACCCAACCCAACCCATTCAACAAAACCAAACCATAAGCTACAACAGTCTACTGCTCTACACATTTTGCGGGTAACAAGAAAGAGAACTGACCGCAATTTACCCATTCACCAAAGCATCACTCTCAGATAATCTCATTAGCCTAGACTAAGAATTACCAGTATTTATGCACAGAATATGCATGAGAGCAAGACTTTATAACAACAGAAAACAACTTGAAAGAAAATAAGGTAGACCAATAGTCAAATTATAAAGGGACAGACACAAGAAGGAGGTAAGATCAAAAAATGCAACAAGCTAGATTACCATCCGTAGTTTGGGGAAGGATTGCCATCCTCTCTCCTTCTTTCCCGTATAGCTACCAGAACCTTGGGACAGTGTACTTCTGCTTGGATTTTGCTAAAGGCAGATGTAAATATAGAAATCTGAGCACAAGACTCTGGACTACCCTAATGAAATGTTAGGTTCTGATTTTTAATACTGAAACTTCAGATAATCTAAGTAGCAACGCGGTAAACTCCTCTGACAAATAGCCTGTGACTTGAACACAGAACAATCCCATTTCCTTGCAAGTTATCTTAAAGATCATAACAAAATCATATTCTAGATACAGTAGCCCAAAGAGGTTTTGTTGGGGTTTTCTTTCCAAACAGTTATTTAATTTTAGGCTGGTTTAGATTCTGCTGTTATGGCTTTGAGTACAAATGTTGGGGAGACAGCCACTGCTCCATGTGCCAGACTGTACTTCTCAAGCTGTTTTTACATTTCAACAGGCAATATCAACTCAATCTCTGGCAGGAAAGAAAAATACCAGTGAGAGCTCTTTCTGCAGAACACTCATATAGTCACTGTAATCTTTCTAAATGCTAAATGCAGGCAAGCACTCTGCATGTAGAAATTTTATTGACGCTATGGTCAGATTTTACTGTTTCTGTGGAGAGCTGCTAAGACCAAAACTGCAGAGATACCTTACTGGCAAAGGCAGGCAAAAAGGTAGTAGCAGGCAACTTTTTTCTAAATTTTCAGAGTCTCACTATCTTTTTTCATTATTAATATATTCCAGAAACAAGATGTAGTACACTGCATATAATGATCTCACTAGCTGATTCCCACACTACAGCCATTTCTTTTATTGCATAAACCCCCATATTCCCATCTTCCCCTTTAAAAATGGAGACAGTGAGTGGTTTAGGTAATTACAGCTGTCACAAAGGGCTTGACAAATAACTTTTCTGCTCAATGTATGCTTTAGGCCACTGGGAAAGCTGTCAAATAATGACATCAGAATCTACATTAGCACTGGCAAAATGCAACTGTGCTTCCTTTCAGATGGTTTATAGCCCTTCCTTTTCCTATTCCCTGGTTGAGCACAAGAGTGGGATGAACAAATGGGTTGTAATTCAACCCAGATAAAATGGGGATAGATAATGCAGATTAAAGGAAAGAGTATGAAAGAAAGAGAGAAGCACATCCTTGCTTTGTTAATAAAAATGTTGCTCATTCTTCATCATCAATGAATGCTGAAAGCTTGAGTCACTTCCTAAAATTCCAATTAAGTTGTAAGGGATGAGCATATAGAACAGCTGCTGTCCCCTCTTTTGGTATCTAAGTTGTTATTACAGTGCATTTCTTGTGTATGAGCCACTTCACATGTACAAGAACGTTAGACGGACTACTGACACATACATTATGGGAAGCTACCTTCCCGCTAATCCATTCCAAAGCTCTCAAGCGCAGACCTTCCCATCTTCAATCTGATTTTATATTGTGTGATCTTAATTCCAGACAATGTACAAGCAAACCAGAAATTCACTATTACTTCAATGCCTGCTGAGTTCACCTGCTCTGTTCTGAGAGCAACTTTGAGCACTGATCTTGGTTTTAAAAGCTGCCTGTGGGTATTCCCCACGCGGAAGGCAGTGCCCAGAAGCAGCTGAGGCTCTGACATTATTAGACAATTTGCTTTCCAGTGAACAGTTTAGTGACTATGGCAAACGATTAATGAGGAACTTAGTATTTCCATTAGGCATCAGTGGAAAAAATATATTTATTTCCAGAATGAAAATGCCGCAAACCTGATCAGGTCATGTGGTTTGGTTTTAGATAGCCCTGTGAGAGGCAGCAAGTTGGACTCAATGATCCTTACGGGTGGGTCCCTTCCAGCTGATTCTGTGATCTGTTTATCAAGTATTTTTCCAGAGTTAAGTTACACCTGCCACAAACTCGGCTCTGATGATTGCTTAGTGCATGGATAAGAATGGTACTTTGAAGCTATTACAGCTTGAGCACCAGGGTCAGTACCACTGTCAACTCTGAAGCCATAAAGGATCCAAAGAAATATGATCTTCCCATTGATTTAATGTTTTGAAAATGTACCTTATGGGTGACATCTATTTAAAGGGATCTTCCCTTCACCCACCATCAACTTCAGAATTTTCACAGAGCACCCAACTAAACTTGATCGAGCATCTAACCTCTAACATCCTGTTCCTGCTGACCCACAGTGCTGGCTCATCTGCATTAACAACAGCTTCCAGGAGAGGCCAGTGATTCTGTTAAGGCTTAAGGGTACGCTAGACGCTGGTTTTCTACCAGTGTAGTTACGTTAATGAGAGATGTGATTCATTCCCACCTCTTTAGCATTGATGCAGTTACAGTGAAATGCAATTACTTTTATTACTACAAGAATGGGAATTAGCTATACCAGTATAACATGATCAACAGTAGAGAGGTGTCACGTAAAAAGAAGTAAGGTTTGCATATACATTGTTTTGTCTTCATTTGTACAGTTTGGGAGTAATTCCAATGATTTTTATGAAACTTCACACACACATACCCCACCTGAGTATTTGCAGCACAGCATGCAGAAAGGCACTTGGGAGTATGCAATCTAGGGGGTTAGTTAGAGTGTTTCAGTGTTTGTAACACCTAGCACACATATATATTATACCATATTATTTGTGGCTGCTCCCATAGAAAGGAATTGGAGGTTTTACAAGAATGAAACTGAAGTGGGGTAAGAAGTAGATTAAATTGTAGCTGAGCACTCAACTGAAAAGTGGAGGTCAGAAACACTTGCATGGATTCTTCCCCACTGCCCAGCCTTACTCAAAACAAAAGTCATAGAACAGACCACACTAAAAAAGGGCACAAGATGAAGTTATTCACAGCAGCCTTCAAAACAAGAGAATTTAAACAGAATGTGTCCCTCCTTCCCTCCCACACACTGCTCAATAAGATTTGCTTCCTACAACTTAAGAACAGTTCTAGCTTTTTTTTTCTAAGGTTCATTGTGATGGTAAATGCACAAAAGTGTATGATATGCGCTGACGCTTACTAGCATTTAATGCTTCTTGAACAACTACAATGCAAATATTCATCACAATAGATGGGAACCTTGGCAGAAACAAGAATTCCCACAAATTGTTTAAGAGTACAGTAAATGAATAGGATCACAAACAAAAAGCCCAAATCCCTCACAAATGTGTATTCTGCTTTTGCTTACAGATTAGCCCCCTACACATCCTTTGTGCAACTGCATTTGTAGAACACCCTTTGAACAACAACAACAACAAAATTATACCCCAACAAGTGTTTTCTATTTATGGATGTGTTCATGTCAAGCAAATCACAGTTGTCTCAAGGTTTGGTTTGATGGATATTTTTGTTTGTTCTTTTTATTAGTGACAGATTGTAGCATAAATAGGGTGTAACAGGACAGACTATAAAGTCAGACAGTTTTAAAAGGCTCCATTTTGAAGTACTTAGCTGACACTGTATCCACACACTTACTAACAGACATGGTAACTTTCAAAAAGTGATGTCTGGAGTTTATCTCCAAGCTCCTAAGCTACAACTCCACATAAACCACTAAAAAATCTAAATGACAGCATAGGAAGTAATCAAGCTACAAACGGCATGCTAACACCCTTTAAAACTGGTTTTACTTCACATATACAACTAGACTATCAAAATAAACTAAATTTGCTCTACAGAATGCATTATGAAAACTCCTACATTCTGCACAAACTCTCACTGACCCCCAAGTCTCATCTCTCTATTCAATACAGTAATATGTAAAGACACTCCACAAACGTGTTTTTTGCTTATGATCAAGGTGCTTTCAGGGAAAGTATATTAGTTTTTAGTCTACTCCTATGACTATACTGGGGAGCAGGGAGAAAAAAACAGCCCTACTGCTTATTGTCCCTTGTAAATTATTTCTTAAAAATCCTTAATGTTTTTATCCATAGAAGGCAGGAGAAAAAAAAAAGGGATCTGATTCTGTCCACCGTACCTTTCATATCTTGCTTATGGCTGTCAGGAATGACAATAACAGAAGCCTAAGAGCACAAGAAACAGTTGTCTTTAGCATACGCACACGTGACAGCCCTTCTTGGAAAGTTGGTTTCCCCTGTCAACAGCACAAGATGAGATAGGTAGGGTGCATAGATGTATGTACGTATGCACACATGCTCACATGTAGATACATCAGAACATGCGTGGCTAAAACCACATCAGTGATCAGCAGTATTGAGAAAAGCCTCATAACTCTTTTAAAAACAGCCTCCAACAAGGGAAGTACCGCTAAAGTGGAGACGACAAAGGAAAAAAGCCCCAATAAATGAAGAGATCTCATCGGCCAGACCGACGGCGGACAGAGGAAGGAGGAGTACCCCGTAACAGCTTCTCCATCCTGCCCCAGCCGAGGAGAGGAAGGGCGGAGGGCGAAGGGAGGAGGCTAAAGGGTGAAGGAGAAACGGCCCAAATTAAGAAACATGCCAAGCATCGCTCCGGTGGGGGAATCCCCCTCCGCACCCACACACGCACTTTCCAAGAGAAACTCGCGGCGGGGGGAAACACCTCCAGACATCCACTGAGGATATTCCTCCTCCTCATGCACCCAGCTTGAATTTACTGGAGCGACAGCGAACTGACCAACTCAGCTTCACTGCTGGCGGGGGACTGGCTGTCCCCTCCCACCCCAGCACCCTTCTTGGAAAGCGGCGGGACGGGACAGGCAGCCCCCCCGGGCCCTCTCTCACGTGAAGCCGCCAGACCCCCCACACCAGCTGCCCCCAGCCCTGAGGTGCTTGCGGAGCCAGGGCAAGGCGCTTCCCCAATCCCCCGTCCCCGCCGTCTCGCTCCCTGGAGCGCCGCGGTCCTCACCAGCCTGGGTGGTGTCGCTGAGGTCGTGGTTGGCGGCGCTGGCCCGCGGATAGTCACGGAGCTTCCTGCCGCTCAGACTGAGGGTACCGCTGGCCGCCGCTTCTTCTAAGGCTCGGTCCAAGGAGCGGTTCCACGAACCGGGACCCGAGGGACCTGGTGGCGGAGTACAAGCCGCCGCGTTCCCCGCCTGTATCACGGCGGAACCGCCCTCCGGCGCCGCCAACACCGTGGCCGCCATTTCCACCCCCTCCGCCACCACCGCCGCCGCCACTGCTGCCGCTACTGCTGCTTTGCGCGCCGCTGCGCAGGCGCTGGGAAGCCCGGGGACCGGCAGGGAGGGCGCGGGATACGCGCATGCGCAGCAAGCCGCCTGCGCGCACAGGAGCGGCACCTCGCGAAAATGACGCGGAACATCCGCTTCTTAGGTCCGATTCGGCGTAATGTGTTGTGCGAGGGCGCGCACCGCCCCTCGGCTATGGCTGCAGTGCCCGGGCCCCTTCTGAACGTCAGAAAGGCTCCTGTTTGCCCGGGTGGGACGTCCCACTGGCTGCTCAGCACAGACCCGTCCCAGCAGCAAACCAAGGGGAGAGCGCATGAATTGAACTAGGGGGGAAGAGTACCAGCTGGATCGTGTTCAACTTGATGTCATCAATCCCTAGAAGGCTGCACTCTTTGCAACGTCCAAATAAACGCCAATCTTAGTCTGGGAAAGCACTGATGTGCTTGCATGCTGGAACTGCTATATGAAGCTGGCAAGTGTGTGGGCTTGAGCTGTTAATGAAGAGCAAAGGCTGTGGACACTCTTCCTCCTCAGCACCTTACCGAACATACAGGCAGCATTTTCTTCCTGCACCTCCAATCAGCAGCAGCACTACACAAGCCTGCACTCAGAACCACAGTGGTGGCTGTTTTCTCATGGTGTTGACGTTGATCTTGTAACCCGAGGTTCAGGTGACAGTCACTTCTCACTAGCAAGGCATGTCACAGCAATAAGAAACCAGTCCTTGGTCTGACCGATTAAGGGATCTAGGGTTCTATAATCACACCAAACCACTACAGTAGGTGGCGCTACTGAAAAAAAATACATAAATACACATTCAAATGAAAGTGAGTTCGTACAGTGCCACTCCAAGAAGTGCTTCATTTTCAGGATATTAAGCTGGGCAATGAATGCTCTTCAAATGAGCTTCCTTTCTGGTATGTTCTTCAGAACATTCAATAAGAATTTAATTATTAAGAATCCCTTGAAGGGCATCACAAAATTCACATGACCAATATACTGCTCAGGTAGTTATAACAGGAACAAGACAATATGAAACCTGTAACTTTTTATTAAAAAAAAAAAAAAAAGAAAAAATTAACAGCTTCAGAATAGATCCAATGTAATAACTTCTCTGAAAAATACCAAAAGGTACAGTGTAATGCATCTTCTCATTAAATACAAACTAGCATTTTTTGATGCACTGCATCAGTGTTTTGCATCTATGTTGATGCAAAAGAATGTTATTTTCATTGCATCCTGGCACACGGAAGAATGTATACACTGAAACAGGGTGACTGACGACACTTTGTCTATCTACTCCAATTCTAACAATGGGACATTCTTTCCAAAACCCCCAATTTCCTACTAGTAATTAAGAGGAAAAAAAAAAACAACCAACCCTTAACGCCATTACAATTAGTTTGCTTGTGCTAAGGTATATTTTTCAACATTAAAAATAAGGGTTTAAGTACTATATAGTATCAGGATGCACTCTTTACTTTAAAACTGCTATACAAAAGCCCTTCTAATGTCAAACGTTCTTCAACATTGAAGTTCCTGGTAAATGCCAGTTAACTTGGAATTTGAGACAAAAATGCAAGGAAACCAACTCTAAGAAGGCAAATGTAAGTTCCTGAAGAACAATAAAAGGAATTAAACCCACTTCAAACTCTGTAAACATTTCTGGATGCAGCAAGCCAGTTGTTCCTTTTGCCTGACTGTACCTAAATCTCATTGCTATAGAACACTGTTAAGTTCCTGGTCTGGAAGCAATTCTGAACAGGTGCCTCAGTTTTACGGACCATACAAATTCAGACTGAGGATGCCCCAGTTGTTACCATCCTGCAGATCATGATGCACAAAGCTAAACTTAAAGCAACTACATGCTCCTGGCTTAACTACTTGCATGTGCTGGCAAACCGAAGGCTTTCTTCCAACAACATTCCCCAGTTCCAGACAATTTTAAGATGTCTGACCACTTCTGATCAGCTTCGCATCTTTCCTCTCTTTGGTATACACAAACAAGTGCCATTAGATTGCTTGCCTCTGGCTACTTCCAAGAGCCAGAGAAAACCCTCTGGGGCAAGGAATGCAAAATGAGAATCCTATGTCTGGAGAGGATAAGGAATTCTACCATGCCACTGGCTTTCTGGTGCATGGTTGCATTTATTCCTATGGAATTATTCAAAATTGCAAAGTTACTGCATTAAGTTTGTGAAAAAGCTTACAAAAAGAAACAGCAAAAGTTTAAGAAAAAATAGGAGACAGACATACTCCATTTACAGAGGAGGATAATGAGCTTGAGCTACCTGTAATATAAATTACCCTCACACTGCCTGTGCAGTATTCCTCCACTGCAATCTGGACCACTTTTAAGGATAAGAGTAGAATAGTCTCCATCTCAATTTCATATTTTGGACATCTCAACTAACAGCTTTATTTGTGAAAGTGAGGATGCAAAACATGTAGTCTTCAAGAAAGGAAAAAAACTGGATTTCAAAACCACAAAGAAATCCAACCAATGCTCCCATAAAAAATGCCACTACATCACTACCAAAGTATTCATGGACTGAGGCTCTGTGCCAAACTGCAGCCCACAGGGAAATTTACAGGCAGACCCTAAAAAACCCTAAAATGGGGTCTGTAATGCAACATACAATCTTTCTCTTGACAGAGGGGTCAAAGAATAGATACTGAGCACTCCTAAATAAAACAAAAACAAACAAAAAAAACCCCCAAACAAAAAACCAAACCAAACCAAAAAGCTTTTAAGATTTGTGTATTTTGGTTACAAGAACCAAAATCAGTGTTTGTTATCAGCTGGGCCACAGAATCTTTTCCAGCCAGGTGATGGTGCCACTCCAGCAGATCAGTTTCCTCACTTTCCCCCTCTCAGGACAGCATGTCTTTTACCATTCAAAGTAATAGAGAGAAAGCTCTTGCCACCATCTCAGCATGAAGTCCAGGGAATTTCAGTGATGTGTGCTGTATTCTTCTGCCCACTTTTATCTCTGTTTCTTAGGTAGGTGGGATCAGTGCTCAAGTCCATCAGTCAGGTTAGCCCACTGTTACAAAACGGCTCCCTTTGTTCTGAGACAGTGCTGTTCTTTGTTCCTTCAGGATCCCAAAACGTTCATTCAACGTCATCCCTGTCTGAGAAATAAAGTAATTTAACTATAGTCTTAAAAAAAATTAGGTTAATTTAATCAAAGTAAGAGAGGCAACAATATTTTTTTCCTCATTCTGTATCATCCCACGATTTCTTAATGGCCTCACTTGGATGAAAAAAAATGGTTTAATTCTATTTCATCATTTCCCACACCACTTAAAAAAAATCAGATTGGACTACATAAACATAGAAATGTAGAATCAATCAGGTTGGAAAAGACCTTTAAGATCATCAAGTCCAACCATTCCCACAGCACTGCCACGTCCACCACTAACCCGTGTCATTGAGGGCCCCATCTCCACAGCAGCAACCCGGCAGGTCCGAGGCAGGTCTCGGGGCCCAGACCAGGGAGTCCCCCATGGCTGCCATTTTTCACATCAAGAGCTAGCATTTCTCATAATTCATTAAAACCACATGGTACACAATGTCAAGACAATGTCTACTCAAAATACTGCAAGATAAATTGAGGACAGATGGACTGAAAGAGGGAACTTCCACTAAACTGATTTTCCCACATAGTTTCCATGCAACTTCAACAAATGCAGCATTTTAACTACGTTAATGGAGGGTTGCTTTCCAGTCCATCCAGCTGATGCAGTAGACTGGAGTCTAGTCCAAAAGTTCAATTAATGTTAAAGTATAGTAGTAGACTTTTTTTACCATACTGCTTATTTATGGAAGGAAAAAATCCAGTCTGATGCCCTGAGCCCATGTATTTTAATACAGCTGGCAAGAAGGAGCCAATTACAAAAGCAGCACCTAACTG
Source organism: Psittacus erithacus (assembly GCA_009867235.2). Classification (NCBI taxonomy): domain Eukaryota; kingdom Metazoa; phylum Chordata; class Aves; order Psittaciformes; family Psittacidae; genus Psittacus; species Psittacus erithacus. The sequence continues at coordinate 8,688 of WYDI02025237.1, read as the reverse complement.
TCACACTGTAAGAATTCTTTCAATGACAGCACCAAGATTTTTGCACCAAATCACCTGTCTTCATGAAACTTGTGAAAAATTGTTCATCTTTAAGCATTTACATCATTACATTTGATTTTTTTCCCCTAGATGCACAGCAAAAGTTGCCTTATAAATTCAGCTGTTAAGATTCTATGCAGGTTACACAACTGAAAACAACTCATCCCTGAATTACACACAGTTGCTGATTCAAGCACTGCAGGAACACAGGAAGGCTTTTAGAAATATTCAACATTTTAAACCCCATTTAAAGCATGTGAGCATGCAAGACATGAACTAGACAAACAGGAACAGTGAGTTTAGTTACTTGTATGAAGTTACATAGCAACTTAGTGAAAGAACTGGAAGTGGAAACAAGTAGTCACTAGTTCCCTCTTCCTGTCACTAGTGAGTCTAGGTGGAAAGGCATGGCCCATTGGCTTTCATCCATCTTGAAACTACTTCCACAGTTAAGCAACAAAAACGCATTTACCTGTTTTCCAACACTATTAATATCAAACTGCAGTGGAACCCCTTTGGGAATCTTCTTCTCTTCAGATTGGTCCCTCTTCATCAGAAATGGTGGCACAGAAGTACGAGTTAATCGTAATTTTGGGGAACTGTGAAAGAAGAATGGTACGAAGGACACAGTGAATACATGTTTTACGTAGTAAAACCTTAATGCCAATGGAGGTATGAATTTTTCATCAAGCCATTCAATCAGAGTGGCTGAATAGCTGAAGGGTACAAATTCAAGAAGGTAAAAGTCATGCAGAACTATAAAAAGGTACCATTTGTTACTGTAATCAGATAGCAAGTGTCTTGACAGGAAGTAACCTTTTACTTCTCACTCCTTCTGACAAACACATAATTTGGAGTTAATGATTCCCGTAAATACAAAAAATTAAAATTTATAGTCTTCCTTGCAGATAAAATGCTACTAATGAAAAAGGCTACTTAAGATTGAAATAAAACACATCATGAAACAACAGTACCATCAACTTCCTAAAGACAAAGACAGTAATGCTTTCCTTAAGCACAACTCCAGAACTATTTTTATGAATCACGGAGGAACTGCTACCATCACTCATCAACTAGATGCTCATTCCTTTTCACACAGAACAGCTGCAATACAATCTGATTTGGAAGGAACACACAAGGTGAAAATTTACCAGCCTAACACTTTTTGACTCTATACACAACATCAAGCTCCTAACTGGGACATGTCTTGTGAAATCCAGCTGTGGTATTATTCAAACATTGCTCAGAAACACTCAGAGAGGAGCCAGATTTAAAGTCTTCTCAAGAAGCTGTGACCTTGAGGTCATCTGAAATGCTACCTGCAAGGAACTTGCTGAATGGCTCAGACCAGCAATTTTGGTTAAGCTAAGAACATTTCAGAACTTTTTTGAAAACTCACATTGGGGTTATGATGGCCCCTGGGTTGTCAATAGACACAGTCAGAATCCCTCCAGTTGTGGTAGAAGTTCGCCATCTAGATGGAAAACACAGAAGTCACTTACAAAAATACACAGGAATTTAAGTCAGAGTATCTTTAAATGTGCATCCAAAACACTGGGCTAGTAAAGAACGTATAAGCTTTCAAAATATAGGGCAGTGCAAAGACTACATGCAGTCAAACAATCTACAAGAAGTTTGGCCGTTGATTCTTTTATCTTTTATACTATCTAAACCTATTCAGGCGAGTGCTACATCACACACTGGCAAGGTGTACTAGAACTGCAGCACTGACTGAAATGTTCATTTTTTAAAAAAAACCAAAAAAACATTCCATTTCCTTGCCACAGATGGGACTAAAATGGTGCTCACAGCAAATCAAAAAGGTGACAGATTCAAGTCTGTGGCATACACTGCTTACTCAGTCTGTTGCGTTGCCAATAAAGTTGTGAAAAGCCTAGCAAGCATGGAGCAATATGGGAAGAATATGTGCAGGGAGAGCTGAGTGTCCACCTATGACCTGCTTTGTTTATTTCCAAACTGTTTCATAGGCTTATATGTGTATTCAATAAAATGGAAATTACATTAAGAGCTCAGGAGAACACTGACATTCGATTTTTTTCTTCCAGTCTATGCAGTATTCACGGGTGGTAGAGATTAGTCTGATCCTCTGAAGCTATCTCTTTCCCCCTTATTCCTGCAAATGTCTTAAGTAAAACCAAACAACTCCTGGTTAAATTAAAATATAATTTAGGAAATAACTGAGAACAGGGGAGGATCACTGTCATGCAGTTGATATGCATATAGGATAAAAGAAAAAACATTCAATTATTGTAACCGGGAAGCCAGAGCTAAAATAAGAACTGCATAGGTAACTAAACTGAAGTTTTACAAATTACATACTTACTGACGAGTTCTCTTTACTGTCTGATTATCAAGATCATCTGCTGACTGCACATGGGCTTGCACCTGAAAACACATCAACAGACACTGGATTTGAACACTTTCAATTCCTATTGTAGCAGCTGGAAAAAGAGAAGTTCAAAACCAGAAGTTTAAAGCTGTTTGTGCACTCTGCACAAAACCAGCTGCACTTTCACAGGGACTTTAAAGATCTATACTATCTATCCTAAAAAATAACTATCCACTACCCTTGCAAGACACTGAAAAGAACTTAGGAACACAATGATTTTTATACAAAACTGTCAATGACAGTAACTTAACCAATAAAGAGATGGAAGCATTTTGGAAGACTATGTCAGCAAACATATGCTTTATCAAGATACACCAAAACCTTACCAGGCCAGTGAGAAAAACCTGGTTAGCTCCTAATCTGATCAATGTTAACATGCATAATATCCAACACACACTCACAGCTGTTTTAAAGGACTTTGGTTTTATTTTTCTTCCTCCTGATCCTGTCCGTAATTCTACAATCTGTGAGGCTGGAATACCTCAGCTACTTACAGTCACAACAATGGCAGATATAGAATGAGGGCAAACTGAAAACACTTATCATTCACTGCACACTCTCTGTTCTCTTGATCTTATTCAAAATAAGAAAAAAAAAAATCCTTAAGTAACCAATAACTTAAATAACTAAAATAAATAACCTCATATAACTAACCCTCCCCCAACCATAATCAGATTCTAAAATATGCTTCTCCTTTATTCACCTGAAAGCAACTTTTGAAAGCTGCAAAGTGCTAACATTTACCTTTTAAAAGGAAAAGTTAATACTCTGCAACCACCCTCAAACACGAATGAGTTCCATGCCCCTCTAAACAATCCAGCTACACTGGAACAGGAAGCAATACTCAGCAGATTACAGTAACTAAAGGCAACAAGTACACTTCCCTAGAAGAACCCCTAGCAATTTCCCAATCCACCTGAAGTTTCTACTCAGATCTAACATTCAAAGTTAGTTCATTAATATCAGTGTTATAGGTTAGCTTAGAACCTGTGGCGCTTTTTTTTTGTCATTTTCAGTAGTTTTTATTACCTTCAGGCCCCTTCTAAACAGGAAAGTTGCTTGACGAGTCTCTTTCTGCTGATTTAGTTTGTTTCCAATTCTGGCAAAAGCTGACAATGCATTATTCCTGTAATATTTATTAAAATATAGTTATTAAAGGCTCCACAGATAACATCTTGGAGCGACTACTGTGTATGACAGGAAAGCGCCCAATACATCCTTAAGGACACCTGCAATGCTGCCTCTTTGAGATGGAACGTTTCAGTTGCAGTAAGCTTCGCCTCTACCAGGAGCAAAACATAGTACTCATACAGGGGAAAAAAATACTTCTGCTACACAGAAGCCTAATACTATCATGTCACAGGACAGTACGGTTATTAGTTCAGTTTTGTACTTCATTCAGTATCCTCCAGCACTTTAAACATTGCTGATTAGATGAAAACCAAGAAGCAACTTGATTTGCATAAAGAAAGTTTGTTTACAGTTTCCACAATAGTCACTCAGTGAAAATTTTCATCATGGACACCAGTTAAAATGCTGTTTATAACAGACATGTTAATTCCAGCACAAGCAAAACATGCAATAGCTTCTATGAAACTGAAGATGGCACCAGCTTCCACAAAGGTATTTTCTTTGGAAAGTTCACTAAACCATGGCTATCACTTCAAAGCTACTAAAATCCATATTGGCCATTTCAGTATAGGCTGCCTATGACTTAAATGAAGGCAGCATGCTAGCTGCTCACAAACACAGGTATTCCTGAGTGCTCTAGGTGGTAATAAAAATCTGGCTTTGTACTGGGACAATGTTTGTTCCATGCTTGGCTTCTAGATCTGTAGAATTTCATATATGTGGCAGTCTTGACCATATTACTACTGCTAGTACCTACTGTCTTCTCTTTGATTCAGTCTTATAAAGCAAGACTCGCTATGGGAAGCTGTCAAGGACAGTTCAGAAAGGAGACTTGGTATTTTACCTCTTGTTTAGCAGGGATTGCCTCCTCAGGGCTGGAGCTTGTTTTCTCTGCATTTCAGATTGTCTCCGCAGGTTTGTTTTCTTTTTCAAAACTGGATAATACCGCTGTGCATTCTTAAAAATCAACAAATATATATAGCATGTATGTACTGTATACACACAAACACTTCTTCAATTTCCATTTACAAACTGCATATAGCATACATTTAGCCTTTCCTACCTTTTGCAGTCTAGTATAATTTGAAAACACCTTCTACACTTTCTTGAATTCTATATTCCACTCATTACCAGAAAGGGTGAGGGGGGCTAGAGGAATCAACACAAAACCCCCAAAGCTCAGCAGTTGCTTTTTGATTCCTGTGTTTCCCCAAACTGACAAAGTACACACTTCACACATCTTTAAAATTATTTTTCTTCACAAATGCAAAAGCAGTCCCTGTTCTACAATACTGAATGAGATGGAGCAGGCACCAGTGCACTGGAGGAATGCAGAAGAAGCAGCCTACTGAGGGAGTGACATATTTTGCAAAAGCTTTCATTTTTGTAACAGGCACATGCTTAACACCTGCATTTTGGCTGCATCACTGCAATGCAAAGGCAAGAAATACTATTAAGTGAGCTTTTCTCATAAAAATACAGTAACTACCTCCATACTTGCACAAAATATACATCTGTACTTCAATTTTAATGACATCCAACCTAGTTAAGACTTTCAAACCTAGTCATTAACCACTCCCTTTAAAACAAGCAAGAACTCAGCTAACATATCCCCAATTTAATAAAAGTTTGCACCAGATTGTCTCCATTTTCTATTCAGTAGCACTCTTCCGAAGCCACTGTGCTTCAAGTTTTAATCTGTTCTTAAATGAACCACTAGAACTGCATTAATTACCTTCTCACTAAGTGGCTGTCTGTTCAGAGGACTAATTCCTTTGTGTGAACCCATTGCTTTCTTGGCTGCCAAGCCCGTTACAACTCCGTAAGAACGCTTCTTCCCTGCTATCTTCTTTCTGCGTCCCAAACGATTTATACCATAACCTGCAACAAACATGGAGAGTTCAACAATCCTTATTGAGAGAAAAAGCTTATTGCTTTACAATGCTATGCCGGCAATGCAAGTTATTTGGCTGCACACTTGAAGCCCTTAGAGCAGAAACTATCACTACACTTGAAGACAATTTGTTCATTTAGTTACTCTAGCAGGTTTGGCCCAAGCTCTAGCACAACAATAATCAGCTTTTCAAATAGATACTGGTGTTGCTTTAGTTAATTTCATTAATTTCTGCTGAAAATCTGTTATTTGACATGCCTACAGGGACAACTTAGTCATTCTGGCATACAAAAATACCAAAATACTACAAAACGGAATTTCATTAAGTGCTGAATAATACAAAAGCAAACCAAAACAAAACCCCAGCTGCCTACCCATTTAGCAAACTTTAAATTACCAGTTTAATTTAAAAGGGGGGAAAAAAAAAAGCAACTTCAAAGCTTATTTATTTAGATCAGTGGTTCCCAAGACATGACTTAAGAAAAAAAAGAACATAGCAATTGGCCCACAAAACCATATTAAGCAGCATATGAATTACATCACATTTAAAGTGTTTTCAATTAGAAGTCTGCGCAGCACTCCAGATGAAACTGAGAATTAAACCAGCCTTTGAATATAAAAGACTTGTGTTTATACTACAGACCTCAAACTTACATCAAATCTCCAGTTACAAGGCTTTGGTTAACCCTGTCTGGAGCCATTTAACTGCACATTATGAATACAGACCACGATTTAGTTTTATCCCCAAGTATCATCCCCTCTAAAACCTCAGACCTCAAGATAAAGTAAGACTAAGGTGTCAGCTTAACAGCAGCAGACACATCTAGGTTTGACATATCTGACTTCATAGCATCGATAATAAATCTGTGCTTCTCCATAAGACATGAGCTGTCATATGTGGTAAGCCATCGATCAGAACCCAGCTTTGATAAGTCTGCCATGGTGAAGCTGCTATGTACCTGCATTTTGTGGATGGTTAGCAAATGTTTTCCAAATAGAAAAACTGAGAAACAGGGTTACTTTGGCTAAAAAGGACCTTACAAGCTCTCTGGACCAAACTCTGCTCAAATGAATGACAACCTCAAAGTTAGCTCAGGCTACACAGGGTTTTGGGCACTTGCATTCTCTGTATCACCAATGACAACTTTTATTTAAATGAACAATGTTACCCTCTCTGTTTCTTCCACCAAAAGCTGAAAAAACTCCCAGCTCAAGTTCCTCACTTCTTTCCAGAGAGTTTGGCAGATGCTTCTAAAACCACAAGGAACTGAATACTGCTGATCATTTGTGGTTTCCATAGCTGTCCACAAACAACAGAGGATTTGCTACTTATCAGAACAGCTTCAGTGTCAATGGAGCAGCAACAAATCTATTGGTCATAAGCTGCTAATAACTAGACTGCTCAGAAGAACTATTTAATTATACCTTCTGCTCAAAAAACAATATAAAACAGGTTTGCTTTCAAATGAAAATGCGTGGAGCTGTACAGGAGGGAGAAGTTAAAGCTAAAGAAGTTAAAGAAGTTCAATGTTTCAGCATGTCATGAATCTGGCAATTTAAGGAAAAAAAAGAAAAAACCCACAAAGATAAAAAAAGAACAAAAAAAAAAGAAAAAAAAGTTGTCTTTTTCCTAGAAAAAGGGCAGGCTAGGAGAAAAGGTTCTAAGAGAAAAGTAACTGCCAAGACAGTTGTATTTAGTTTCGTATCTGCAGCTGAAGTTCCTCCTAAAATTCCAAATTCTAGTACTTGCTTCTTTTGTGCCCTTCAGATCATAAACAATTGCTCTCAACAACTGCAGCCATAAACAGAAGCCTCCACATTTGATGATCTGCAACTTCAATTCACTTACATGCTTCACCTACACAAATAATTTTACACTCAGGCTGACAGATGCAAAATAAAAATAAAGACGCACAAGTAACACTGCCATGTTGGCCTGTATAAAAAACAAACTTCCTCTGAGCAACATAACACTGCACTGATCCCCAAAGATATCTGTGTCTAAGCTAGCAACAAGCTGTTGCTTCAACATTAAGCAAAACAATGATAAAATGGGGAATCACTGAATACACCAGACAGGCGTATTTGCTTTAAATTAATGTTACTGAACAAGAAATCACATGTATTAATTTAAACTCTTAATTAGCTCGTATTGAGGTGGTCAGCTTTCTGATTAGACAGTACTCTTACATATTTTGACAATCCAGAGCTAAACAGATACTTTTAAATATTAAATACAAGCAAAACCAGTCTGTACTTCAAGCAAGTTCTGGGCATGTCTGGACTAAAACCTGGGAATCATTTTAGAATATGACTTCTGTTTATCTGTTACTCAGGGAATCTACAGTAAAGCTATTATTGTGCACTTTTCCTCTTCTCACTCCCTGCCTATTTGTATTTTTATATTCCATTGTAAAAACACTGGCTTAAGAAGGCTGACATGGTTCTTCCTCTCTATCTCAAACACTTAACAAAGCCGATTCAGACAGTTTGCACTACACATTTGTGTATCCCAGACCCAGTGTTACAGTCCACAGTAACAGCTGTTTTAGGGAGACCTGCTAGGAGAATTCTTCTTAGCAAATATAAATACGCTGGCCCTGTTGCATGAAGCTTTGAGCTCTGGCAAGTCCTCTATATTTCCTAACACGAAGGCACTGGCATAAGTACTCTTTCTATTAATTTCTGAGAAGGGACAAAGTATCAACACCATTTCCAAAAATAAATAAAAACCAAAAAAGCAAGCCAATCCTTCCTCCAGTCAAACAGAATCCCTCAAGCACCTAAGTTCCCTGCTGGCCAAACAGGTCAATGACTTTCTCACACTGAACCAAAACCAAACATAAATGGATTACAAAGAAGTGAATTATAATCAAAATTGCATATAACAGTATTTGAAAGACACCTGAATTGACCATGGCAATCTCTACATTTCCTTAGGTTACATTTCACATTCATTTGGAAGGCAGACGCAGGGACTGTGAGAATGAAGACCTTGGGCCCACTGCAGGAGAGGATTTGGTTCGAGACCATCTTAAGAACCTGAACGTGCACAAGTCCATGGGACCTGACGAAATCCATCCTCATGTCCTGAAGGAGCTGGCAAATGAAGTTGCTAAGCCACTGTCCATCGTATCTGAAAAATCATGGCAGTCAGGTGAAGTTCCCGATGACTGGAAAAAGGGAAATAGAACCCCCATTTTCAAGAAGGGGA